>JXSR01S005294.1:46956-61640 GCA_000969725.1 Ophiothrix spiculata | reverse complement strand
GACCTTGACATGTATTTTCACCTGTAGCGCAAAATGAAGTTTCTGGCATTTACTGCTCATACGGGCTGGACGGACACATTTATGATTCTGTTTTAGTGTTTTTGAATCATGATGCAAAATAGGGGAAAGCTTGCTAGTCTTTATAATTTCCTCCAACATGAAAGGCAATGTGTTCATTCAAATATGTGACCAATGTTATTCATGAACTACTTGAGTATGTGTTAGTCATTTCCTGAGTAAATTATCGGCAAGCATAACATAACTTTAATGCAAGCAATGACATCTGATGCCCTCTTCCATGTAAACAAACACCTAAGAGCAAAAGCACATACTAAATTCATAATCAATATTCAATTTTTCAAGCCGTTAAGGGCAGTACATCATTGAATAGAATTTAAAGCTAAACTAATTTTGTTAGGTCTTGATATAAGATGGTGACTAACTTGCTTGCATTGGTACACTAACAATATTTGCTTATGACAATCAAGAACTCAATTTGTGCATATAGAGGAAATAGGTTATTTTGCATTTACTCAAAAATGTTGGCTAAGTTTAATAGGGGATTGCGTGACCCCTAATACAATGCTGTGCAAATGTGGCCAACCTCTGTGTTCTTTGCACACGATACAGTTACTTAGTGCAACACAATTTGCATTTTACATTTTGCGCCACATTATGTGTGTACACACAAAATAGTGCTTGCTTGACTGGCAAATAGTTGTAGTTCTCAGGCAAGGTACCCTTCCGTTGTGAGAGTAAACAAATACTATAGTAAACTTCATTATTGGATCAGGTTTTATCATGAGTTATACAGGAGCGTACCGTTGGTGATTCGTGATGAAAAATCCACAGGTGATATTCAAATTAGCGTGTCACGCATGGCACAGCGTTTACAGAAGTGCGTTTACGCAGAACACATAAGTCGGCAAACTGTTCGTCGCACACCAGGCACTTTAAGCACATGCAAAGCCCGGTGCTTGTGAGCAATTGAAAATGTCAAAGCAACAAACATTCACGCAGTTGCTCTTTGCTTCAGATTCTTTTTAAAATCTTTAAAATTCTTCTTCAAATATTTTTATGAAGACGAGTAGGCCTATTTGTTAAAATGAGAACATTTAGAATCGAATTCATATGTTTTCATGAATATTTTTGTTGTTGGTATTAAAACACGTTACAGAGTTGTTCATCACAAATCAACAACTCTGCTTCCAATGCGTCTGCGATAAAAAATACAAAGATGTATGGATGCATCGTTCTTGATTCGTGATTAACAACTCTGTAGCGTGTTTGAATACCTAAACCAATTAGTAGATTGCATCTCAGCATCTCATTGTAGTATATTATCCCCTCACAAATAACCACTACCAGATTTAGGAGTTCCTCTGCATCTCATAAATTATTTGCTGGGTGTGCAATATCGTCAGTAAAGTCAAGATCTGTGATTATCTGCAGTCCTATTCCCCTGTTTTATCCTTGGGACAAGTGTGAAGCCCAGTCTCTCCTTCCCTTATGAGCTCATTATAACGATCGCTATGAGCTCATTACGAACTCGTTATACGCACAAGCGCGTTTCGTTTCAAATACACGCTCGTATTTGAAACGAAACACGCTTGTATTTGAAACGATACGTGCTCGTATTTGAAACAAAACGCACTCGTATTTGAAACAAAACACACTCGTATTTGACACAAAACGCACTATTACGAGCTAGAAATACAGGCTTGTAACAAGCTTGTAAATGTTGCTTGTTGCTAGGTCAGAATTGCTCGCTTTTTTCAAGGAGGGTGTACGTATTTTCCGAGCACATAATTTCCAAGTAATTCCAAGTTCCTAAAATTTACGAGCTTGCAAATCTATGAACATATTTTTTAGGTGAGCAAGTACAAGCTCGCATTTGCTCATATTTTCAACAAGCTCATAAAAATTGTGTGCTTGAGCTTGCAATTGATTACTATTGTTCGAAGTATAATCTTAAACGAGCTTAAGGTCTTGATTTTAATTACATGCTATAAAGTAAGTAAGCTCGTACGAGCTTGGTTTGTGTTAAATGAGCAAAGTCATGCATATTACGTTCACATACGAGCTGAAAACAAGCTTGTATTGGCTTGTTTTTATGGTTACATTTTCGTAAGGGTAGAAAGAAAACATGCTAGTTATCAATCCTCTCATAACACTTCCTTGTCAAGTTCCCTGACATCAGATAACCTTTTAAAGTAAATAAATAGGAGCAAAATGTACAGCTAATTCAAAATCAATATTCATTAATTTAGACAGCCATCATTCTTATCTGTCAGAGATTTAATGCAACGGAAATGTCAGGTTGTATCTGATATATGTCTTACCTACAAAGTAGGAAGTTTGGTTTGCATTACAATGATTTTTTGCAGTTTTGATGCCCTTTTAATCATTGATATATACGCCCCTGCTTCAAACAAATATTACCTGATTTCCCTAATGCCTACTCAATGAAGCAGATATTTTATTCATCAACTAGATAGCTGTCAAGAAAGAAAATTGTAATAAGAAGAGAAAAATCTGTGTGTTTGTTGGTCAAATCTGCTTTTACATTTCAGCAAATCGCTCATGGAAACTACTTACCGTAGAGTGCATGCCATATTAGAGTGCCAGTTTATGGCCTGTTATGTTTTGCTTCAAAATATGACATTTACCACAAAACTGACAGATATGATAGTCTAAACACATGCTAAAATGTAAGTTGTAAGTTGTTTTTGTCTTAAATCAGAATTAATAATAAATTGTCACAATTGGAAGGAAACAGAAACTGGAAAAACATGCCATATACTATGATGTATCCCCCATTCTCACCACATCAAATACCCTTGATGTTATATAAGGTTTGCTGCAAAGTGTCAGATAAAGTTTGTGAACAATTATCGCCAGACACTGAGTAAGAGACCTGTCGCCCAGGTTGCCGAATCCATGAGAGGGGAGATCAGGGGAATAACACTAGTTGTATTGTTGATCAAATCTGTCTATACTCAGATTGTCAGGCCCTTTTTCCCTTATTTCTGTCATAAACATAACTTTTGAAAGTACCTATTCTTTAAATATCCATGATGTTGTAGCTTGCTACAAAGTGACAGCTAGAGACTCCGAAACCAATTTCAACCTACATTAGTTATTATAGACTGTCTATCATGATTAGGACATGCACATTTATGTAAAATATAGTTGCTTTTAGCCAGATTAGTGTGGGATGCCCAAAGCAGGTTAGTTTGATTTATTTAACCTTATTTTTTGACAGGTATCTCTTAAAAGATCTATCATGAAGTGGCTAAATAGTATCACCTGAAAATAATGTTCAAAACTACTTAAGTGTTATTGATAAAGGAAGAAATTATTTAAGAGAAATTATTACCTTAGTGTTAGCAATTTAATTGACATTACCAACCGCAATTTTAATTCAATTTTTTTTTTGATATTTTTAAATACTATTTTGTCAACAATTTAGAATTGTTGACATGAAAGTATTTACTACTTTGTCTCTAGATAGTATCAAACAATATTTTTATCAGAAAAAACAAGGACATAAAATTGTCCTTGGTCATTTGTTAATATCTTATCAGGCTTTCACACTTTTAATTTACCACATTTTCACAATTTTAGTAATAGTATGATATCATTTTCATGCATTTTCATCAAAACCATCCCCATTTCCAGGTCTGATGTGACTAACAAATCAAAAGTTACTACTGGTCACAATTTAATTTAATTGCACTTCCAAATACTCTGAGCTTAAAAACAACATCTCCAAATCTGCGCTTGTGTCTTCCTATGCTATTTTCAATGGAAGACTTGAGCAAGATTGGACCATCAATGAGCTCATTTAAATTCTTTTTGGGGCTTTTTTCCCCCTCCATTTATTTTTCCAATGCCCCACCATTTTTGTCTTGTAATTGTCCCTCTGTTTGTAGCTTGTCTCCCCTTGCCTGTGGTCAGTATAGGCCACAGATGTTCTTGGGTTTGTTTGTTATATTTCTTTGTGATTTTAATAAAGATGATTTAATAAATAATAGATTTCTTTCCTCAGAATATCTTGCAAACAGATATTTTGATGAATCACCTGTGACTTTGCCATTTTGTTGATAATCTCTGAGCTCATTCTTGATGGGCAATTTTAACCAGTGAGTAATAAATTGTTAATTCAAAACAATCTTACAACTTTTGAAGATAGAAACTATAATTGGTTTGTTTCACGATGTTTTAATATCAAAAATACTGGTTACAATACAACTTTTGGATGTTTTTGCTCATAAGCTGTTGAAAGAAAAAAGATGAAGTGGGCACATCTTAGCTATCAATCACTTCTATTTACATTGTAAATTTCCTTGAGCCATTTGTTGATGAGAACATGTAGCTATAGGCTGATGATGACATTATTCAAACATAATAATAAGAATGTGATTTTTGGACAAAATATTTGTTTGCTGTACTTGGTCTGATACTTTATAGTGGATGCACAGTTTTGCATGTTGTTATTAACATTTCTTTTGATAAAACCATTTTTTTTTTCAAATTCATATTTGCACAACTCACAATCATACATTATATTGTTTTTTCTATGTTTCCTTCTACAGAGTGTTTAATTCATTGATTCATACTTGCAAAAAGAATCATAACAACAATCGGAGCACATTGAGTGGGCAGATATTTACCAGTTGACCACCTTTTGGCCATTTGGCCTAACTGCAAATCATCCTATTAAGCTCTGATATGTCTGGAGATTCCACCTGTTAATTTGCTTAATGGTTGTGGTGTTATTTGTTGCTCATGGGGGTGTTTGTTTTCTAATCTAGACTATAAAGGTCAACACTCAGATTGCCTTCCATTTATAAAACTACTTTACTTTAAAGGTAAGAGAAATAAAAGAAATTGATCAGGATGATACATTCAATGGATAATCAGGGGTGATATAGTTTGAAAAAAATATGGTGTTTCGCATTTTTACTAACTGATTAAAATGGTAATAGTGTTGGTAAGAATCCAAAATTCCATAGTAGATTTTATATATTTGCCCTTTCTGATCTGCTTAGACTGCTTATTTACCCATAGATTACTTTTGTTAGATGATTTGCTACATGTCGTGTCAAGTTGAGTGTAAATGTAGTACAATATTTACGTGAACTTGAATCAGTGTTTTATAAAACATAGTATAGAGGATTATTAAGAAAACCATGAGCCACCTAGGCCAAATAAATGAAATGTGTAATTGCTATTTGATATTTTTATGCTTGCTAAATTAAACTGTGTTGAAACTCTTTGACCCTTCATTTAAGGTTTCTAGTATTATTACAAATGCCTTCTATATACAGCTAGTATTCATTAATACCTGGCAGAAATAGCGAGGGTATTAGAACATGAGGATAGTTTATAGCAGATATTTCCACACTCATTAGACTGGTCACTATTAGTAGTGAGGCATACTTGAGCTTGTATTCAGTACTCTTTCTAAAGATTGTCAACTATGAATGTCTACTGTTATATTATCTTGCTAAGAATAGGAAATTCTAATAAAGAGTCCAACAATGGTTTGTCTTTTTCTATTACAGTATCCAGTATTCTTTGCAAGTAGATACTAATAAAACTCCTCAGTATGATGCTACTATCAACTTAATACCACAGCTATACCGAGTGAGTCAATAAAAGTGCAATAGTTGAAATGCGCACCATATTTAAAGAACAAGATACTAAGCAAATACAAAATAGATCATGAATTTACCTTTAGAATGTCCAAAGAATGGGGATAATTGATATAGGCGTGCCAAAGATATGCTCATTTTAAAAGGGTGGTATAAAAATCATTTCTGTCCAACTAGGGAACATTTGGATCATGTGTCTCTTAAGAATTGAATGTGACAATGCCTTTCTATTTCTATTTGCTGACTCTTTGAAAGTTTCATTTGGTTTAATTTAACATATCATGTATAAAAAACTCGTCAATGTCCGGCTCTTCCATCTTCCTGGCCTCCATGAAGTTTGCTACACCTCTTAGGTGTTTGCAAATTGCCAGCGAGAATTGTTTGGGCAATCGAATGATGGAATTGCAGGGGACAACATACTGATTGATCAGTCAGAATTTCAGATCTCCATTGAGTACAGTCTAACAGATAATTTACAGACAAGAGTATTTAAGTAATTGTTTGAAGCTCTTCCTCAAGTGCGATATTACGGACCAAGTGTACTTTAGGTCCCATCCAGAATTTTAGGGTGAGGGTTTAGGGTTAGTGTTAGGGTTAGGTTTAATTTAGGGTTAGGGTGTAGGGTTAAGGTTAGGGTTAGGGTTTAGGGTTAGGGTATAGTTTTTGATGGGACCTAAAGTATACTTTTTCCGATATTACTAATGCCTGAATCTAGCCCAACAGAGATAAGGTGTACGACAAACAGAGACAAGGGCCAAGGGGTGTATCATGGAGGGGAAGAGCAGGACTTCAGTCACTTTTATTTTACAAATGATAAAGTTCAACAAAACAAAATGACACTTTTAAAGGCCATCAGAAGTCTTTTCAGGGTCAGAGAAAAGTAATACAAAGTCATATTCAATCCTAATGAGACACATGATCAAAATGTTCGCTAGTTGGACAGAAATGATTTTACACCACCCACTTAAAATAAGCATATCTTTGAAACACCTTAATCAATTATCCCCATTTTTCAACATTCTAAAGGTAAAACCATGATCTATTTAGAAATTAAAGTAATTTGTTTTTCAAAAATGAGTTTTTGATAGATTCTTACAGACCTTTTACTTCTGCATCATACTAGCAAAAAATGTTGTTAAAAAATCTTCCTAAATGGGTTAAAATCCCGAAAATGTTACTTTTATGCCCAAATATGGGCATTGTATGACCATATTTGGGCATAAAAGGGCATAATGTCCTTATATGATATCTTTTTTTTATTAAACATGACCTAATGTTGAATTTTGGTATTGATAAAAGTACATCATAGCCTAATGAAGAATTGAAAAAAACATTTTGAAAAAACTTAAAAAGGTGGTTCTGAAGTTGAAATTTGATGAGTTTCCCTGCAAAACAGCTTACATCAATTTTCAGCATAAAATTAATAGTCAATTAATAAGAAACTACTTGATGAATTATCTAAGTTACACCTTAAGACATATTCGTACAGCATTACTAAAATCATTATCAGGAATTTTGCGACACATCAAATGTGATGTCCTAGCGGTTTTTCTCAAAACGTGCAAAATGGATGTAAGCCATTTTGCAAGTCAACTCTTCATATATATGTGTGCTGAGCATTCTTAATTACAGTGTTGCTACTTTGAATATTCACATTAAGGCCAATTCTATGTTGACAGCGATCAAAGTAGACATAAATATGTTGCTGATAGTTTGTTTGCTCCCATACTAAGGGCTTCTTCTTGTATGGAAATACAACATGAATTGATCAGGTTTTGCTATGTCATCTTGTCAGGAAGTATAGCCTGAATCAAACTAGACTTATTGGTTAACCTTCTACATGCATTTAGAAACAGCGATCCTGATTGGTTGGTTACAAAAGACATTTCCTTACATTCCAAGTTACAATAAGGCTTTGAAAAAGAAAATCAAAATGATATTGTAGTTTTAATTTTCATACAAATTCTATGTTTGGTTCACTTTGAAATTATAAACAATTATCAGGGGATTAAACAATGAATATAAGGTCTCTCTGTTTTTACATTTATGATTAATATTCTAACCTTGAATATAGTTATTGGATATCAGAAAGCAAAGTATGCTATTATGGGAGTGTTGAAGTGGTTCTTTTAAGGTTTGATGAAATATTTAAAATGAGGATATTCCTTATTGGTTAACCTTCTACATGCATTTAGAAACAGCGATCCTGATTGGTTGGTTACAAAAGACATTTCCTTACATTCCAAGTTATAATAAGGCTTTGGAAAAGAAAATCAAAATGGTATTGTAGTTTTAAATTTTCATACAAATTCTATAATTGGTTCACTTTGAAATTATAACCAATAATCAGGGGATTAAAACAATGAATATTTAAGGTCTCTCTGTTTTTACATCTATGCTTAATATTCTGACCTTGAATTTAGTTATTGGATATCATAAAGTATAGTATGCTAATATGGGAGTGTTGAAGTGGTTCTTTTGTGATGCAAGTGTTTAAGTAATTCATTGAAGGTTTGATGAAATATTGAAAGCCAGGATATTCAAATTATTTTGTACAACTTTATTTCAGATTTCTCCTTACATTTACACATTCATAAGAAATTGTAGAAAGCATTTCAGATTAAGTTTTTATTGTTGCACTCATGCATTAGGGCACTCTCTGAAAAGTAGAATATTGCCTCTATTGGAGGGGAGTACTTGCTCTACATGCTTCATTAGGTTATATGTTATTCGCTTTCAAAGATGTGCTTGTTTATATAGAACATTTGGAATATACCAGAGAGAAGGAGGTTTCAATTGTTGATGGCTTGCGTTAAGGCAAATATAATGTTGTCTCCATAGCAACATGAAGTACTTGTTACCAAAAACATATGCCAGAATTTAGAAAATTCTCTTTCAAATTGAGAGCAAATTAAGTTCTGTATAGCTAGTTTGAAGATGTCTTTTAATGTCTGTACTGATTACTGGAGGATGGGTAGAAATGTGCTTGAGTGATGTGTTTGCTTGTTTTAAGCATACTCTGTGGCTCTCTGTGGTATAGTAAGATGTTTAAGGTTATAGTTTTAGTGAACTCTGAATGTTTTGTCTTTTTTCAGGGGAATATTCAACATTTTTTAAACTAACTATAAAAATAAGCATAGTTGTCTGAAATTATGTTTAATGTATTGCAAAGATTTTGCAGTATTTTTTGCAGAAAATTAAGCCCATATTAAATTACATTGTATCTGTATCAGAGTATTTTATTATTAGTTACTTTGAGTGAAGTTGTTAATATAATATTTCTAGTGGTAAAATAAATAAATGTATGAAATAAAGTAAATGTCAGATATACTCTTACGTTTTCAAATCAAGACCAGTTGCAGGTGTCAATGTTCATGTTGTCCTCTTGTTAACCTGTAGACTAGCCAAATCTTTATCCAATTCATATATCACTAACAAACCTTTCTTCATTTTTGAAATATTGCCAAAAATAGGTCAAAATCCCACTGCTGACACCAAAATTTGTGTCAGAAGTGGGATTTTTGAGATTTTTTTGACCAATTTTTGACAATATCTCAAAAACTAAGAAAAAAATCAAAAATTTGAAAAAAGCGTTCCTAGATTTTGCTTTCTAGATTCTAAAAAGTAAAATGGTTCGAAATTTCACCAAAGCAAAATTTAGTTAGCTTTCCCGTAAAATTTTGGGCCAAAAAATTGATTTTTGGACCAAGCTCCAAAATGACACATTTTGGTCCAAAAATGACCTCACCATCATGTTCAGTATGCAAATTCGCCTCTAGAAACATATACTTTTATTTGGATTTAATCATCCGTTGCTGAGTTACAGAGCATAAAATATTTCAGAAAACGAAGGGTTCACTCGTGATATTTATAGCTGCAACTTTGTCCGCTTTATATATTACAGACTTGGATGTTGTGAATGCTCCTCATCTTTGAATACTCTAGATGTTCAATATTGGATTTATAATTTTATACAGTTGTACATTTATTATTAAGTATTGCAATAAAATAGAATTTATACATTTGTTTGAAAAAAATTATTTTGGATCTGTCTCCTGTACTAAACATACATGTGTAGAGGATTAAAATTGTAATATTTTGATTTGCAGGGATTGGCTGATGTTAGATATGAATTAGGTATTAATTTATTACAGTATTTGTCATGTCACGATTCCATTACAATCTGCATTTAAATACAGGATTGGTGTAGAAATGTGTCGCCTTCAGGGTGTTATCTTGAAAAACATGTGTGAAATGTATTGTTACTTGATTTGTTGATGTATTGTAGATATATTCATAAAGTATATAAACCAGAAATGACTTTTAAACATCATATTCATGGCATTGAATCAAATAAACTCAAATCTATTCCTGTTGAAATGAATTAGTATCACATTTCAAAAATTGATGAGTTGAGCCGTTAACTTTTATTCTATTTTTAACCTTTTAAGTGTTTCCAGTATTTTGCGTTGGTTTTCATATTTAGGTCATACTTTCTATTATATAAAAGAAAATAAATATTTTGGACCCATTAATGTGTCAGATTAAATATTTGAAAACCATACAGCTATGTTTTTTAGATAGGTTATTCATAACTATCATAGAAATTGGATATTACTAACTGTTTCCATTCAAAAAATGGAACAATAATGAACAATACATTTTGTATCCATATTGTGATACCCGTATCCGAATTTGGATATGGAGGGGTATCTGAATTCTGATACGCCAGTCGTGGCGCAGGAAACAAATCGATAGCGCAAGCTGACAGGTACATGTAGAACATCTTTCTTGCATCTATGATAAATCTATCTGTGGAAATGTCATTTCCATCTGTGCAATTCCAGTGAGACAGCCTCGGAACATGTCCTGATAGATCCTTATCACAGAAGACAAAATAATTTGGCCAAAACTTTCTTAGAATTTAGATGACACATGATGATAATGTTATTGACTATTACACATACCGGTATGGTGCGCGGCGAAGCTGAATATTGATTTCAGCTGTTTTTAATCCAAATTCGGATACGGGTATCACAATTGTGATACGGAGTATCTGAATTCGGATACGTATCCGAATTTGGATACGTATCCGAATTGTGAGTTCCGCCAAACTGATCTTGACTTCACATCCCTTAGTATAATATTTATAAATCCAGGATAATTTTCTCTTCATGTGGAATACTTGTGTTTAACATATTATGAATATTTTGCTGATGCATCTAGGGTTTTATTTTGGTATTGTGATATTAAGAGCAGTAGTCTCAATCCTTAAGATGTGTCTGTATCCAACGACATCCACGTGTCATTTCCAGCGTACGTAAAAACTCTCCCACCCAGGTACTTACCTGAGTGCTATCAAAGCACTTTGCATGATTCCAGTCGTCGATGTAATGACGTCATCCCATCTTGATGGCTGGCTCAATGCTGAGGAACACGGTCATTCACTCACAGGGCCTCATACGTATGTGTGAGCCTCTTGTACTCTAAATTTGACTGCTACAGCATAAGTATGTACATGTGCTGATACAGTGGTTTTCGTTGCCTCGTGGTATGCACTCGTGATATTTATAGCTGCAACTTTGTCCGCTTTATATATTACAGACTTGGATGTTGTGAATGCTCCTCATCTTTGAATACTCTAGATGTTCTATATTGGATTTATATTTGTGAATTAAGACGGCTGGATTGCTAATTGAATTTAAGCCGGGTAAGTAGAATTATTTAATGCCTTGAGTGGTTTCATCTAAGGAAAACTGTGGTTATAGATTATTTAAGTTCAGTAGTATCATTATAAGAAATGACATAAATGTCAATAGTTCTTGCTTTGACTGGCTGCATTTTTGAAAATGTATACCTGTTTTATTTTATAGTATATCAAAAATGTAATAAGACATTTTATAATATTTATAAATACCAAGAAAATTTTTTGCAGTAGATAGCAATCTGCATATTTTATATCTATTGATATTATTGTAATATCTATATTATATCTATATAATATATTATTGTTGTAAGTTATCAGCAGTAGACAGCAAATTGGTCTTTTATTTTCTGAATGTTTTCATCTACATCTAAATGCAAAGTCCCCTCCCTCTTTTGAAATGCTGCATATGTGTTAAGAGGCTAATGAGCAGTAATTACCCAGTTTCATCAACCAGTCTTTTTGTCACTTAATTCAAGGTCACCCTGCTATGTTTTCACACAAGTCAATAGTGTTAGATGATATCTATTAATGCACATCATTCTCTGTGTGGACTGTAAAGAAATTAAGAATTCTAAAAACGAACAGAAATCGCAAGCTAATAATTTACAATCATGTTTAATGTATATATGATGTCCACTTGTGCAATTTGATAAATTGACATAGTGGCCTGAGTGTGATAAGAATATGTGGAGGCATTAGATGTATCCTTATTGAATTGTGATGAACAACTCTATATATAGCATTGTTGAATATCTTTCAACAGCGGTAATCTTCCTGAAAACCTTATTAATTTTATTATATTATATTAATATTTTCATAAAATATTTATCAAATCTGATATGAGTATAAGAGCCTAAGATGATGTGTGCATAAGCAAAATGCAGGTAGCTACTTGAAGCATAGATATTCATTTATACATGCTGCCAACATAACCCAACAAGGAGCTCATTGCACGAGGGCTGTTGTCATGCTCAGGATTCTAATGATGTATGGCCTATTTGTTCCAAAATATCTTTGATAAATTAACAAAAATACACCCAATATATTAGAAATGTGCAAACATGAGCTGTGTGTGTTTGTTTGTTAAGCATCGGTTGAATCTGACACTTTTAAAAATGAGAATCATTCAGTCATAAGGTTAATACCACTAGTCATTGTTGGTGACTAATGTATTGATGCTTGATCATTTTCCCTGAATGCATTTACCTGGTGTTTGTACTTGTCGGCACATGAATGAACAACTTTCTTGTGCTCTAATTCATCATAATGCATCGTACAGGGCGATTCCAAATGACGTATACATTTCTGTAGAGTCTGAAAGGTTGCAAGGTCAATGGGAGAAACCACTTGTTATGAAACCTCTATATCAAATGAATTAGTTGAGGAAAAGGATTTTGAATCGCACAGACAAATTAATGATAAAACATACAGTTCAGTTACAAAGACTATTTGCATTGAATAGCAAGTTGAGATTACATAAAGTCATGAGGTGATTCATATATAGTAAAATATACACTGATTCAAAGTAGCAAAGTGTTGAGTAACGGGTTTCAAAATCAAGTTACATTAAAAATTAAGTTGATCATGTTCCAAATTGATATATTGATATGACTTTTTCTTATAGGTTTTATGTAGATATGTTGTAATTTACATTTATGGAGAAGTAATAAAGTACTAATTTTCCTATCAGAAAACAAGAGTATTCTATCTAAACGAATATTATCTGTTTGTTCAGTTCCAGCTCTGTCAGTTCTCTTTAATGATATGGATAAATGGCCTTTATATTTTAGTCTTTATTTGGTGAAATGTACTTTTTTAGATATAATAATAATAATAATAATAAGGCATTTATAATGCACCATCTATCTAGACAACCCTATTCCGAGGCGCAGATACAAAAATAACAACATATAAGAGTGGACACAGTAGATTTGGGGCATTTCAAAAGAATGGTTGTGTTATGGAAAGGAAAGGTTATGCCGATTATAAACAAAAGTATGTACTAATATAAGAGTATTGGGATTCTTAGTTTGAAATCCTTAAGTAGTAGTAAGGCATATGTACTGAACTGATTCAACCAAAGCTAGAAAGATAGAAATCAGACTTCGAGAATAATGAGAATATTTTGAGGCAAACACTAGATTGTGAGTGGCATGATTTCCTAGGAGGGTTGACTAATAAAGGACAGAATTGGTGAAGTAACATTAAGGCCTTGGGCTTGTTTTTACTTCAAGATTATTGAGGTAGGGTGTGTGTATATTTTTTGAAGATGAAGAATAAATGTTACAATAGATAGTTGAAAAATTTATTTTTATTACAACATATAAAACACATTTTTGACTACCAATTTTAAACCCTGTGTTCTTAGTATTTAATTGTCTCCTAGGTGTTGTAAAGATGTATTCATTTTGATGTAAAATGTAGACTTGATCAACTAACTAGTGCATAATTTGAAACAAGAAAGGTGTTTATTCACATCACTGTTTATGAAAATATGCTCATCATGTGCACCATGATTTTTATTCACCATACTAATAATTTGAGTTAAATGTTGCAAAATAGTCAGAAAAGATGGGCTCAGGGTTATGTCTGAGAAGAAGGGATTGAAATAGGAAAATATCGCTGCATTATCCCACCTCCTCAATTCTCATTCTTAATTTTTTGCAATTTTTCTGCAATTGTGTTCATTTCATGTTGTCATTATCTATGCTGCACTTTTTGTTTGAATCTCTGGGAAATGTTATGATGCAAAATGCATACTTTTCATAAACTGTATATATTGTTTTATTATTTTTTCCTTCTTTATTTCCTTGAGGATTACATTCAGTTTTAGATTATTAGATAATTTAGTTTCAGATTATTACATAACAAATGGCTTGTCTGTTCAAGATTGTAAAATATTTCACAACTCGAACTTCTATATATCTGCTCAGAAAGGAAAAGCTGTTATTTTGATATTAATTCTTAGGAGGATTTGAAACACATAGTTACATCTAATAAGCCATTATAGGTGTAAGAAGATACCTTGTAGTGTTATTGCTAGATGTGTGCATCCATTAAGATATATCACATGTCAAAATTTGGTGTTGTGTAGAATTCCAAGAGAAAAACGAAGGCACTGCATGTCAAAATTGAACTTTCTGGATCATTTTTCCATACTTGCCAACTGTCCCGATTTTCCCGTGATTGTCCCGTTTTCTGTCTCCCAAAAACACTAAAAACGGGATTGTCCCGATTTTCCTCAGAAGAAAAAAAAAATAAAGATGAATAATTGGTAACTTCTCTGTGATTTTTAAAGAAATTCTTGTTGTATTTTT
>JXSR01S005294.1:17975-33186 GCA_000969725.1 Ophiothrix spiculata | reverse complement strand
TTTTTTTTCTTATAAGCTGTTGGAAGTTAAAAGCTTTTTATAGGATTTATTGTGGCTATAGTATTTTCCTGTCATGTTTGATTCAGATAAAAGCCAATGTGCATATCTTAGCTATCAATTGCCTGAATTTACAATGTAAATTACCTTGAGCCATTTGTTGATGAGATCATGCAGCCATAGGCTGATGATGACATTCAAGAAACATGTGCCAATAAGAATGGGATTTTGGGACTAAATATTGTGGAAAAAGTATACTTTAGGTCCCAGATACTGGTACACAAAATTTGGCCAATACTGGATATCCAAATATTGTCCAGTATTGTCCAAAACTAGTTGAGCTTTTGTATTCCAGTATTGTTAGTCAAAAATACTGGTATATACCAGTATTGTTAAAATAATGTCAATATTCCAGTATTGTTGGTAAAAAATACAGTTTAATAACAGTTTTGATTGGTTTTGGTCAATATTCCAGTATTGTTGGTCGAAAATACTGGTTTATTATCAGTACTGTTAATTCTGCCGATTTTAAAGATCGATTATTGTGCTCCAGATTCGTAATATAAAATAACTCATCGATTACCTCAGCGACCAAAGTTTTATTACATCTTGTGTGTTTCGATTTTTTTTGGTTTACTCCGCTGTTTCCTGAATGACTCCCTCATTTTTGGAGGTAAACTTTACCTAGTAAGGCCCTACTTCCAACATGGAGAATGCACAAACCTGCCACATTACTTAGAAAGTTGGACTCCCCAATCATCTTCTGAAGAAATCGATCTGACAATGATTAGTTGGTTAACCAGATTGGCATTATACTTGCAACTCCTGCTTGGTTAGTGTGATGGTTTTCAACTAAACCTCTGGATCTCAGAATTGGACTGTGTAAAGGCCATACATACACAATTGGGGGATGAGGACTTTCCAAGAATCAAGAAAACAACAAGGCGTTGATAAATGAAGCAAAACTGGTAATTGTTATTTGAATAAGACAATTTTTAGCATTTGACAATACTGGAACAACAGAAGTATTGACCAATACTGGAATGAATGTGTGTACCAGTATTGTAAAATGTTTTCAACAATACTGGAACAAAAACACTGCCAGAATTGTTTAATACTGGAATGTCCTAGAATTGACCAATACTGGTATATACCAGTATCTGGGACCTAAAGTATACTTTTTCCAATTTCTTGCGTGTGTGTGTTTGGTGTGATACTCTGATGTGGATGCACACTTTTGCATGTTATTTTGAGCATTTCTTTTGATAATACAATTTCAGGTCTGACTAATCACATTATTTTGTCTTTCCAATGTCTCTATCTACAGACTGTATACGGTAATTCATTAATTCAAACTTGTAAAAACAGTCACCACAACTATCAGAGAACATTGAGTGGGTAGATATTTACCAGATGACCAGGGTTTGGTCATCTGTTCTGACTGCAAATCGTCCTGTTAAGCTCTGATATGTCTGCAGATTTCCCCTGTATAATTTGCTTAATGGTTGCGGTGTTATTTGTTGCTCATGGTGGTGTTTGATTGCCTTTCATCTATAAAGCTGCTTTAAAGGTGTGAGAAATAGAAGAAATAGATTAGAATGATACATTTATAAGTAATCAAAACAGGTAGTAAAAATGTGTATACTTTGAATTTGTGTTGTTGTACTAGTATAATATGTTTATCATCCAATAATAACATTGTAGATTTTATTCATTTGCCTTTGCAGATCTTCTTAGACTACATATTTTCTATAGACTACTGTTGCATATATCTATTATTCAGCCTCAAAAGTACCCAATATCTGGATAACCTGCACAATCAACCATATTACCAAGCAGGTTAATTATTGAAGGTTAGCACCATCAAAAATTGCTGCTTGATGGTGCTAAACTGAAAATGTGTGTTTGTAACTCAGTTTGACCCTTTATCGTGTTTCTCCATTACTTGAATAATGCCTGATTGCAACCTGCTTCTATATACAGCTAATGAACCTTAGACAGCTGTACCTCAAGTATTCATTACTACCTGGCAGAAATGACAAGAGCTATTAGAATGTAAGGATAGCTTATAACAGATATTTCCATATAGTCTGGTCACTTTTGTAGTGAGGCATACTTGAGCATGTTAAAGCTTATTTGTTAGGTATGAGAAATATAAGAAATTTATCACAATATTGCATTTAATAGAAATCGGGAATAAACATGTGTGTCTGTATATATGTGCTGTGCATTCTCAATTACTAATTGAAAAGACAATGGTAAGAGTGTGATATCCAATATTAATGCTGCAATACTTGTCTGTATAGTTAAGAAGGTAAAATTCTATCATATTTTGCCCTTGCATGTCTGCTTAGACTGTATATTTACCTATTACTGAGTTCCTGTGCTTTTTAGCGATATTATTAATTTCATGGTGACTACCTCACAAGTGTCTGGATCCTGTCTGTACCTTAAAGGTCACAATTTGCAAGTTGCAGATTTATTATGAGAACTTATAGTGTCAGATTGGATATGAGGAATGGTAGAAGGGCTTTTGTTACGCAACAAGATAAAGATAAAGATTTTCAATAACTAATATGTATTCAGTCCACTATTCATTTGCTATAGGATTTGCAAATAGTACAGCATTGGTCCATTCTTTGCTATTTGACTATCCAGATAATGCAGAGATGTGTTAGGATGTTTATTGAAAGAATTTTCATAAAGATGTATAGGTGTACCATCATCAGCATTCTATTGTTTATAAAGAGAAATATCATGAGATCTTCTAAAATATTAGTGACATAATTAAGTAAACCTTACTATTTGCTTTAATTTTGCCTTGTTGTATGCAGCACCTTAGCACCTTAAAATAGATGTAATAGGTTTCAGTAACAAATAATTGGATTCTGGCTTTAAAATACGACAATGTTCTGTCTTTCAGGCATTTCGCACGTATCCATATTGCTTTTTGATATTGGCTTGTGAATCTTGCTCTTAGTTGTAAATAAGCTCTAATGGAAAGATTGACAGATTTGTCTCAAACATGATACATTGAAGTACAACATGGACATCTTAGAGAAGCTTTCTTAATTTAGTAGTAAGTGTTGACTGTCATTGAATGCACATGAAAGCATTTTAGCCACTTATCGACTGACAAACTGATTCGAGCTTATTACTTTTTAGCACTGAGGCAAGATGTAAAAAAAACATATCAACATAAAATTGTGTCTTTGTAAAAAATAGCGAAGAATAGAATAGATCGTATGAAACAGTGTTTCTCAAGAAATTTTGTTTCTTGCTTATAATTTTGAACCATATTTTCTATTATTGTACTTTCAGCAAGTGGGGTTTAAATATAACCTACATCAGTTTAAGGAAGAACTATAGTACAAGGCTGGATTATGCTTTAATACCATGTGGGAATCTTGTAACAGCAAATGCAAACACAAATAAGATGTTGTTTTTGTCTCAGAAGATTTTTACAAACTCACTAAAACTATAAGTATCATGATGCATTTCATATAGAGCATTCTATTATCAACTCTATTTTGGAACTTTCAATATTTTATCATTCTTTTAAATAAAAGTAACCAAGCATCATAGACTTAACAGCTTAAGATGTACAAGAACGTGCCTGGTGTAGATGTCTGGAGATGATTACTGATGATCAATTAGGGTAAGGAAAAGGGATTATTACAGCGCTCATCACACAAGGTAGATTAAAGATTGAGTTAAAGAGTTTTTTCCCCATTAAAATAACATAATTTATTTTGAATTTTGATTAAGCTTGCATATTGGATATACTGTACCATTTTTTCAACTAAGATGTACTTTTGTGTTGGTGGATAAATGATGTGCCTATAAATTGGGAAACTTTTTTGAAACTTTTTGATTTTGTAAAATGGTATATTTGGCAAAATTGCATCATTGTTAAAATGTCAATTAAAAAAATACAAAACATTAAGCAATGATATTCAAAAGATGGCAGGGTATTTTCATAAATTCCACCAAACATGATGCTTTCATTACAAAAAGACTGAATAATTCTTTACCTCTGATTCTTTACTAACATCCTGAGGTAAGAAATACAATTTTGATAACACTACAAAAGACAAAAAATACTTGATTCATTAGCAACTTTGCAAAAATGTACATCAATATTGTGTGGTTTTACTAACACTTCCTTTTACATTATGAATGATTAGAAGCTGGTTTACCAATGGACTTTATCTCACCTATCCCATGAGAGAAAATTGCAATTCTTGTGAGCAATTTGTGTGATGGACAGAGTGAAGAATGCGTGTGAAATATTGGGTGTTTATTCTTAACATGCAAAAACAATGTGTCACGAAAAAATGGTGTACGGTTCAGGAGTTGAAAAAAGGCTGTTGTCAAAATGTTGTTCCAGTGACATAGCCAATACAACATTATGTTTATATCATATCATTATGAAATCGTCCTTGTACCTTGAGTAGATGCATTTTTGGTTTGTCTTATAATGGAAAGATTACTGGACTTCTAAATCTATATATCTATCACAATAACAAAGTTTTATGATGGAATAATTAAATTTTCATGAATAATTTTGAATAAGGAACCCCTTATAGGAACACTTTGTAAAAGTAAAATTGTAATTTGTCAGATGTTATACAATTCCTACAACTCAAAACACTACATAGCAAAATTTCTTTCGATTTCCATTTCTTTTTTCTGAAAAGTGATCAAAGCTGTATTATTTGAAATCTGTTGTGTGTCTTGCAATTTAGGGAAGATTTGATCAAATTAATTCAATAGTTTTGGTTGATAATTGAAAGATTTGCAAACATAGAGGTAATAAGTCAGCTGAAAAGTAAATTAGCACATCAATCAGTTTCAGTTCTAGTTAGCAGACGTCTTGAATGGTTAATACAAGCTAAGTTTCAAACAGGCTGTTAAGGCCAATCTTGCTAGCTGCTCAAAGGCCCAATATCTGGCTGCTTTTGTTTAAACCTATTCCCTTGGTTGTCCATACTTTTGCTCTTGTTTGGATCAGGCACCTTTGTCTCTTTTTATGTTGGACCCCATGGGAAATAAGTTTGCAAGAGTAGCTAGACTTTATGGGCCATCCTAGCATATGTTGGTTTTGGTACTGATTTAAATTATATGCTTTTGTATGTTTTTAAAGCCTTTTCAAGGAAGTGGTTATTTTGATAATGATATTTTGTATGTTTTGTTAATATTTAATGTTTTCATCTTTGTACCACATATGCTGAATAAATAACAAACAAACGAACATACAAAATAGTGGAATCGATTCCAGGCTTTATATTGTTGGGTGTCCAAAAATTAACTGCACATTTTTAAATGCCTATAATTTTCAAACCAGGGTTCACATGGCAACTATAGACATACGTATGGATAGAGGAGACTTGTAGAATTATTTTGATACCAAACATGATGCAATTACCATTTTTGAAAATCAATTTCAATGTAAATTTTGTCAAATCTAAAAAGTGCATTTCTATACTGAGACGAAAAATAAATGTGCAGCTCGCATGTTGGCGAATGATCAATATTGGAAGACAGGAGAATCATATATGAATATTTTAATGACCTATGCAACAAAATGGCTTTTAAAATGTTAATACGAAGATGTTTGATTGTGGTTTTGTCTTAATAATATTACATAATGCTCATTTAGATGATTTTCATTTGTCAAAGTGCAACTCTAGCATTATGCTTATCTTTAAATGGTGCACACCAGCATTACCCTTAGCAAACATTCAAAGTTACACTCACAGAGACATTCTAAATTACCTCCTTTTAATCAAGATCAAGTTGCCTAGTATATCAGAATATGTTCTGAATGGACTCCTTGCAGATTTCAACATTCTCTGTCTCTAACAACAAAGGTCTGGACGTTTGTGCATGTGTTCTTCCTGATCTTTCTGATTTCACTGGTAATGTTCTGTTTCAGGTTAGGAACAATTCAATTCAATTCAATTCAACTTTATTTCCATAATATATACATGCAAAATATAAACAAACAAACACATTGATAAAAATACAAAGATACAATTATGGAGGAGCAGTCAAAAGGCCAGAGTTGGCCAGAGAGGACTACCCCTTGCTAGAGAAGTGTTCAGCGAGTTTCTATGTGAACCGGCCATAGCCAAAATCTGGACTTGTAAGAAGACATGGGCCGGGAAATAGAAACTCCCGGAAAACTAACATCACACATATGTTACACTACATGTTATTGCACCAACAACAAAAAATACAATACAATACAAACAAAGCTCCAAAAACTCAAATTTATTCATAACCAGATAACAAGTATTTTTTGTACTGATTTCTAAAATGTCTTGACGAAAAAGAATTTTTTATCTCATTATCAAGTGAATTCCAAATCAACGGCCCCTGTGTTCTAACAGAGTGATCCGAAAAAGATCTTGAGTGTCTTGTTTGTTGAAAATTTTCTTTGTTTCTTGTTTGGTAATTATGGATTTCAGATCTGGTGATGAAAAAGTTTTTGAAACCAGTTGGTAGTTGATTATTAGAGTACCTGTACATAAAATGCGCAGTCTCAAGTTTAAACATATCATGTACATTAAGAATAGTATTATTTGCAAATAAAGGTCCCGAATGGCTTCGATAATGACTTTTGGAAATAGTACGTACTGCCCATTTTTGTAACTTAAGGATTTTTTCTAAATACGTTTTGCATGAACATCCCCAAACCAGAATACCGTAACTAATGTATGGAAGTACTAATGAACAGTATAGTGTATATAATATTCTTTTTGGAATGAAATGTTTTAACTTGTTCATAACCCCGTACACGAGTTAACACAGATCCATCAAGGACAATATAACCTGCATTTAAAATTGATTCATTCTGGATGTTGAGACGCACTGTTCTTCAGATGACCCAAAAGAAAGTAATCGGGCCGACTTAAATCATGAAAGTGAAAGGGCCAGGGTTTAATTTGTCTCGAGTGATATGATTCTTCATGAAAAAATTAATTGATAAAGCCATTCTAAACTGTTTAGCTGTATGAGGTGTCATGTCGTAATGGTGAAGTGACAGAAGAGTTTAAACACTGGATGGTACAGTGGCTCAATCACTTTGAACTTTCAGACCATCATACTATCTTACACAATTACTGATTTCATAATGTTTGGTACCAAAACAATTCTACAAGTCTCCTCTCACAACACTTACAGGTGGACAAAATTCAGATGTCCAAACCTTAACTTCGGATTTACTCAAGCATGTCAAGTCACCCACACTGATTCTGACATATTCTGTATTAGCCAATCACAAACAAGAATGATTAGTTTCTTTATATTGGACAAACTACTCAACACATTTTTATGAACTGAAATTTAAAATAATTTATTATTTATGTGCTAGGCCGCTTTTGAGAAATTATGGCATAGAAGTCAGTAAAAATAGGTCAAAATACGTGACAAAATTTTCAATTCCTTCGTGCATGAAAATGCTTGCACCTAGCGATATTTTGCCTCAAATGCGGCCTGCTTGTCGACGGCAAATTTTGATATATTCAACTTTACAAATTCTATGATTTTTCATTTCTTTAAGAGAAGCACACTAAAAAATGAATAAAAACACATGTTATAGTATAGGAAATGTAGCTCTTTTGACTGATCAATATATCAATATTTGACGATGTGTTTCTTGTTCTTTCTACTATCTCAAGCGCATTATAATTGAATAGGGACAAAAGGAGTCAATATGAACGTGGAGGACACCAAGGTTGAACAAATAATTTCTCGCTTTGTGGAGTTTGTAAGCCTTGTGCTCTGTCAATACATAATACGAATCTTGGTTTTAAAGTTATTAACATTTAAAAATGTGCAGTTAATGTTTGGACACCCTGTAGTATATTGTCCATGAGTCATGACTTGATTTTAAGGATTTGTGTTAAAACAATAATACAGATATCCAAATTTAAATTGATTCAATGATATATAGATGAACATTAATGTAACTTCTATTGCTATTTATGAGCTGTTTCATGTTCAGGTTATCTACAGTAATTGCACAATTTGTGTTTTGTTGCAATCTCTAAAGATAAACGAGGAGATGGTATTTCAACAGAAAAGACATGCAAGAGCTGCAAGATTATATAGAATGTACATTTGGAAGCATAGGAAATCAAATCTTTAAAAGCATTAACAAATATTTTATCTAGATAGTAGTTTGGAACCCATGTAATATTCAATTTAAAGATCTACAAAATATTCAAATTAATATGTTCCATGTAAAAGATATGGCAAGATAATCCAATAAGAGATATTGCATATGTCTTGTCTGTACCTAAGTGAACCGTTTTATCTTACACTGTCTATTAAAACCTTGCAGTGAAAAACAGGTTGTATTCTGTGAATCTTATATCAAAAACTCACAGGGAAAACTAAGGAAGGTGTGTAATTATTGGATAATGTTTCACATGTATTTGAGGTTAGTGTTTGCCTCACGTTCTGACCTGCATTGCAAAGTGCTTCAAGCCTTTTATATGTCTTTCAATTTTACTGAGTTTTTTTGGTGAACCATTTGTCACTTAAATACTGTTCAATATACTTTACTACTTATATTTTTCAGACTACTTTGTAAGTAAAATGTAATGGACAAATTTTGTCATATAATGTGATAAGTTATTTAACAAATTCTTGAGAATTTGATCATAACAAATTCTTGGGACTCAATTTTGTTTTCAGATTGTGTTTGGCATATTCATACTATGTATAACATTATTTTGACATATTTGCAAAAAAAATTGTTCAAAATGAAATAATGCAGCAAATTTAGGACACCACCTGTACTGGTCATCTGCCATGATTGAATTCTGTTGACACATCCAGTATTGAATGTAGGAAAATATATTTTGGTAATGCACATTTGATGCTGTGTGTTTTTTTTTAATTAAAGCTGTATCTTCATCCATGACTGAGGTAAATGGATCACAATTATGAAGTGCAAAATGAAAAGCATCAGTTTCCATGGAGACAGTTGATGTAGAAATAAAGTATTGACCCCCATGGGAGCTGAAAGCAAGACATTGCCCGTGCTAGGTTTGTTTTCGTATGGAAGATGAGTTGGAAGTTTGAAGAAATTATGTTGTCTTTGTAAATATCTCACTACACAATTATAGTTAATGTAATATATAAAAAGGAATAATTCCATATTCAACTTTATTTGTAGAAGCATATGTTGCAAGGATATTGATTAGGAGAGATGTAACTTAGAATTTGAAGAAGATGTCTGTCTTGTCATCTAAAATGTTGGTCTCTTTTATTGTCATAGTGATATAGAAATATTATAGTCCTATTTTGTTTGTCTTGTGTCTGTAACAGAGTATGATTTGATGGAAAGATTAATTTAGGAAGTTGTGTAAAAGTATCCTCTCCAGACACAATGGATAATAGTACAGATGTTCATATACCATATAGTTTAAATTCCTTCATCTCAAAATACTATAGCATCAACTCAAAACACTATACCAGAATTTCTGTATTTAAAACAAAGAGCACTTAGTCGGTCTTTTTATTTCCAAGAGTGATCAAAGCTATATCATATGGAATCTGTCGTGTGCCTTGCAATTTTGGGAAGATTTGATCAAATTAATTCAAAGGTTTTGGTTGATTTGAAAGATTTGCAAATATTGAGGTAATATGTCAACTGACAAGTAAATTAGCACATCAATCAGATTCGGGTTTCATTGGGGAAAAAACCTTTGTAATGTATGGTAATAATTGAATCAATTCCAGACTTTATATGTTTGTACTTAAAATTCATGTGATACTCTCCAAGAGTTCTTTATATAATTTAATTTTAAGGATTAGGTAGTTACATGGGATGATAGTTATAAAACCAAGAGATGCAAGTATTTTGGAATGGTAAAGAATGTATATTTGAAAGCATAAGAAATAAAGTCTCCAAAGTTTGATAGAAATACTATCAGTATCCCCGTTTGGAAGTCCTGCAATTTACTTGAAGAAGGTACAAAATATTCAATTTAAACATGCGGTATGTAAAGGAAGATAATCCATTATAAGATATTGCATATGCCTTGTCTGAACCTAAGTGAACTGTTTCATCTATTATTAAATATTATTGTGAAAAAAAAAATCTTTGACTTTTGTGGTATATTATAAAGCGGAAACTTGTAGAGAAGCTGTGCAATTATGAAATAATGTTTCAAATCCATTTGAGGCAAGATGTTTTGCTCATATGTGACCCGTCATATCAAAATCAAAATTGATTTTTTTGGTCTCATCTAAAAGCTGAGATTTTAAGCTTCAAAATGACACCTTGCTTTTGGCTGTTGATTGTTCAGTTACAAAGTTACATCCAGATTGGTGAAAGGCATCGGGCTGATTCGGAAAACTATAGTTCTGAGAAAATCGAGTTTAAAGTTTTTGTACTGAGTAGAACTTGAATGGAAAAAAGATTTTTATCTTGTTTTTAACACATTTTGCTAATGTTTTTGATGTTGCTACCTGATTAATATGATAGAATACACTTGAAAGGTATAGTTTCAGATGAAATTAAAAATTCGACCTTGGACATGATTTTTGACTATGCCGAGCTTCAGTGACCTGTATCTCATAATTTACTATGCCAACATGAAGGTACCTTTCGATATGACGGGTCACATATTATGAACTGCATTGTAAAGTACTTCTAGCCTTTGTCATACTGAACAACCAATTTTTAATGTGGTTCATACTTTTTGTCACTCAAATATTGTTCAATATGCATTACTATTAACAGTTTTTGGACTACTCCTTTGTAAAAAATGGACAAATGTGACAAATCTGTTAAACTTTAGGAAACAATATGATTTTTGTGGACCATTTATACTTTCAATCCAATCCAAAATTTTAGAGTTAGGGTTAGGGCTAGGGTATGTTTAGGGTAGGGGTTGGGTCATGATTAGGCTCTAGTTTTAGATGTGACATAAAAGTATACTTTTCCAATTCTTCAAATGGATTGGCCGGCATGTATTAGAAAAGCACGTCACTTTTTACTTTATAAGGAATAGAATAAACAGACAATGATAAAAATATGTAAATGATTTCCCACATTTTTCAATGTAATGTAACAATTGCACAAATTTTTGATTGGTTGAAAGACATGTCACATCTACATGATTATTGCAAGTGGATGGTAAAACATTGGGACTTATTTTGATATTAAGAATAGTAAGAGTGTTATATTGGTTTGATGTTTTTGATGTCAGAATTATGTGACCTATTTTTCATGACAACAGAACCTATTTTATGACATGTAATATGTTTTGCTTGGGGTATTTTGCTTCCCTTAAAGCTAAATATTTCTGTGTCAAAACAGTGCATTTAATATCATGTAACATTTTTAATTTAACTTAAAGAGTGTGTTTTTGATGGAATAATGTTCATCAAAAACTCTTATATATTCTTATAACAAATTCTGAAGACTCAATTAAGTTTTCAGGTTCACACAAGTTCCAGGAAAATTCTGAAGACTCAATTAAGTTTTCAGAGAGTGTTTGTCAAATTTATGCTATGGAACGGTAGAATAACATCAAACCAGTGTTAAGTACGTATAGAAAGTTATAAAAATATTTACTAATAATCCAATAATGGAGCAGATTTAGGCCAACCACCTGCACTGGTCATCTGTCTTAATTGAATTCTGTTGACAGTGTTTTCTTTCAATATTGAATGAAGAAAGAGGTATTTTGGTAATGCACATTTCTTTAGATGTTTTTGGATTGAAGCTATAAAAATGAAGAAGATTAAAATTATGTAGAGTGAAATGATAATTATACTGAGCGTCATAATTATCTTGCAAACATTAATGACCTTGGAAACAGAGGAAGAAGTAATAAAATGTTGCCTCTGTGGGGGATGGAAATTGGACATTGCTATGTTTCTTTGGAATATGAGCTGATAGTTGGAAAAAAATACAAAAATGCTATTGAGATAGCAGTTTAAGAGCCATGTACTATTAAACATAAAGTAGGTACCGAACAAATTCAATCAAAAAATGTTCCATGTAACAGATATAGCAAGATAATCCAATAAAAGATATCATCTTGTTTGAACCTAAGTGAACCGTTTTATCTTACACTGTCTATTAAAACTTTGTAGTGAAAAACAGGTTGTATTTTGGAATCGTGTGTTATATTATATAGCATAAATACACAGAGAAAAGTAGGAAAGATGTGTAATTATTGGATAATGTTTCACATGTATTTGGGATACGGTGTTTGCCTCACTTTCTGACCTGCATTGCAAAGTGCTTCAAGCCTTTTTCATATGAAACATACACATTTCACTGAATTTGTTTAGAATACACTGTGTCACTTAATATTGTTCAATGTGCTTTCCTATTTAACTTTTCAGGTTTTGAAAACATTCGGACAAGAACCATAAACTGTTAAAATCCTGTAAATGGATTTGCCCAAAACTACTTGGATAAGTAAGCTGCTGTGTAAAGACTCCCAAAAAAGTATGGCCTCATCTCGAACAAATGGCTCCTACGCCAATACGGAATATGCAAACGTAATTTGAAGATTGTGTGCACAAGTGCTGGAGTTTCAACTTTCATTTGACACTCTATTTCTTACAATTGACTGAGAAACACCAAAATGATGAACTTTTAAAACCATCAAGGTTGTGTTTTAAAAGTTGCAAATTTCACTTTTTGCAACGTAACGCAAAAATAAGGATCAATATGAGAGGTAAGTGAGTTTAGTTAATTAAGCACCCAGTCTTTCAAAAGCCTGCATCATCGGTGTCTAAACATCATCCATCCAGATATTATTTTTTCTATAATTTTTCATTAATTCATTTTTATTAATAAGAACCGAAGAAACGACTTTTAATTGGTAGGCATTGCTAGCATTAAAGACATGGCGCAAGTACCAGACCACATTAGAAGACAAATAACGGTGCACTATTTGTTTTTAAGGCTAGTATTGTCTACCAATTGAATCTGAAGTATAGATCGTTTCTCATCATTAATAAGATGAAAAAATTCATATCTTGATGGATGATGCTTGGAACCCCATGACGCATGCTTTTGAAAACCGCACGCTTCTGTGACCAAACTCACTCTCCTCATATTGATCCTTAGTCTTGTGTTACTAGTTTGTACGGTGCAAAAAATGGAATTAGCAACTTTTTTAAAAATGACCTCGAGGGTTTCAAATGTTCATAACTTCGGTGTTTCTCAGTCAATTGACAGAAATAGGGTGTCAAATGAAAACTGAAACTCCAGCACTTGTGCACACAATCTTCAAATTATGTTTGCATTTTTCGTATTGGCGCAGGAGTCATTTGTTCGTGGTGAGGCGATACTTTTTTGGGGAGTCTTTACTTTGTGAGAACAGAAGTTATTATTTAAAAATATTTCAGTAATAAATTGATACTTGAAATTTGTGATTTGTAAGCTTGTAAACAGAAATTGAGGTGAAGTAAAAATTATTTGAAGATGTATAAATCAGAACTTTGATAAATTTTCCATCTCAACAAACAATGTTTGATATTAATATGCAAATGGTTCCCTCATTTTGTTATGTAACAATAGTTCAAGTTTATGTTTGCTGGTAGATCATAGATCTATAAACATGTGACATTTGCATGATTGTTACAGATGTCAAGAATAATAGTGCTATCTGTCAGATGGGTTGAAATTGGTTTGCTTTTCTAATGTTAGCAGAATTATTTGACCTACTTTTCATCATAGATTTCCAAAAGATAATGTGTTGAACCTATTTTATGTCATGTAATCTGTTTTGTTTTCCTTACAGCGAAGTGTTTCTGCATCAAAACTGCATATTTATTGTCCTACAAAATTTGTATTTGATACAACTTCTTCTTAGATGGATTTATTTCTATGTAAAAAGGGACTCAATTTTGTTTTCAGATATTATTTAATGCTATGCAATAACAACAAGCCATTGTGTAGCAGTGAAAGTTTTGGCATTTTTTATTCCTAATCCAATAATAGAGCAGATTTAGAGCATCACCTGTACTGGTCATCCACCTTAATTGGATTCTGTTGACAGTGTTTTCATTCAATATTGAATGATGAAAAAGATGATTTGTAATATATATTTAATCATATGTTTTTAAATTAGAGCTATATTTGTGTCCGTGAGTAAAGGGAAAGGGATCAACATTATGAAGAATGAGATTAATCTATTGCTTATGCAAAATCATCAATTTCCATTAAAATTGTGTCCCTTGTGGGTGATGGAAGGTACCCCGGGAAGGTAGCCATTGTAAGGTTTGTTATCCTATGGAAGATGAGTTGACAGATTGAAGGAAATTATTTTTTCTTTGTAAACATTTCACTGCAAAAATTATTGTTGATGTATCGTAGAATGAAAGGTTAACATTTCAGGTTCAGACAAATTATAAGCATATGTTACAAGGATGTAGATTATTGTAGAAGTAAACAGGAATTAGAAGGGAAATTTCTGTCCTGGCATTTGAAATGTTGGTCTCATTCCATAGTGAAATATTTCAGTTATGTCCAGTGCCATTAATAGTTTTATTTGATGGAATGATTAATTTCTTAAAGCAATACTATAAAATGTTGATTAAAAATGGTTTCTTGTAAAAACAGCATAAAATGGAGGAATGTGACTATCTAAAAGTCTATTTCGTGAAAAAATGGTCTTGCCAC
The DNA here is from genome assembly GCA_000969725.1 of Ophiothrix spiculata. Lineage (NCBI taxonomy): Eukaryota > Metazoa > Echinodermata > Ophiuroidea > Amphilepidida > Ophiotrichidae > Ophiothrix > Ophiothrix spiculata. The sequence continues at coordinate 18,521 of JXSR01S005294.1, read as the reverse complement.
CAAAAAATGGATAAAAAGCATTTGCATGTTTTCCTATACTAGTACATGTGGAATTAATTCAACAAATTGCCATAACAGAAGAAGTAAGCAACTTTGAGCCAAATCGTTTGGAGGTATTTATATCTACCAGAAACAAACCCAATAAGCTAAAAAAATCCAAAGTCATGGGTGACAGGGGGCGCTTCACTTTTAACACTGTATAGTATTGCTTTAAGGAATCCTGGAATAAGCGCTCTCTCCGACACTCTTGGCAATAGTAAAGGGTCAATTTGTTGGACTTCATACAGATATTTTAATACTATGGTGTTTGAAATTGTAAAACTCAATATAGCAGATTTTTTGTTTTCTAAAAGCATTTAGTTGGTATCTTAATTCCCAAAAGTGATTAAAGATGTGTCATATAAAATCTGTTGTGTGCCTTGCAATTTGGGGAAGATTTGATCAAATTAATTCAAAGGTTTTGGCTGATTATTGAAAGATTTGCAAACATAGAGGTAATATGTCAACTGAAAAGTAAATTAGCACATCAATCATGTGTGATTAATA
>JXSR01S005293.1:0-13972 GCA_000969725.1 Ophiothrix spiculata | reverse complement strand
CCTTGATTTCTTTGAATTGTGAGATAAGGCATTATCTATGCAAAAGAAAGTCAAATTGATGCAGAAAAATGACTGTATTTTCATTGAAGTTTGGTTTTACTATCAGCTATTGACAAATTTTATATTTGAAAATTCATGTCATATCATATCAAGTTTGTTTGTGCACACACTTTTCAAGTGAATGTGGACTTCCATAATGGATTTACAAGCATATATTGCAGAAAATGGACTGCTATACTTTACATGGACTTGTTGCAGAAAATGGACTGCTAATTTTGTTAAAATGACTTTGCATACTTGTCATCATTTGTAAACTTAAGACAACACTTGATACATTATTTGTTGCTTTTAACTCAAATTGGTCATTATCAAAAATCAAAATTTTCATTGATGAACTTGTAAACTGCAAATTAGCCAAGTTGTTACATGTTACTATACATTTTGTTAGTGAGTTTTATCAGCCAGGACAGTGTTTTAATTTGAAATAGGTCAAAACTATGTGAAGGATTTGGTTGTCAAGTTATACCAATTTATTTTCACTACTTTATATGCCAAGTTAAGTAATATTGGCAATAGAAGGACTTTTTTAGTTTCGAAATGTGTGTTTAAGTAATGCAGCCATCTGTGAAAGTGATCTTGCTTTGGGAACTTTTCATGATTCGTTGTACACTCTTTGATCATTGGTTTTGGGTCGTCTTACTGCGTGCGACTGGGGGCTGGAATGTAATCGCCACTTTGCGTGGTTTTACCCCCCTCCCCCGTTAGTCTTTGCGTGTGCAATGAATTGTGGGAAACGCTTAGATGGCAAGATGGCTGCGCCCATGTAGACTTTTGACAACGTTTTTACGAGAAACTAAACATTTTAAACATTGAAATTCACAAGAACCAAGCACCCTACAAGAAAGGTCGTTTTATGTAGTTGTGTAGAAATATATAAAGATGTTGAAAGGTTAAATCATGTCAGTTGTGCTATTGGAATCTGTCTTGTCATCCCGGTTAATCGTCCGACAACGATCGTGAAACCTACATATTTTAAGACCATTTTTGTGAAAATCGGACGTAGGATTGGGACGTGGCGTTGCGTAATAGGACGCTAGACGCTATGACCTTACCGTAGGTCAATGTGCGCAGCACGACTAAACTCTTTCTTAGGTCACCATCATGATATCGCCTAGCTTGTATTGTGTACGGTCGTGTATGGATATTACATCTAATATCTTGGTCAAAAAAGATCGCCCGGCGATTATGACCGTGCATATATGTAGATATATTGTATAAGTATCAATTTCAGTCGTTGTTTTGTGAATCAAAATTCTACTATGGTTTTAATGGTCAACTTTGTGAAAAAAATTATGAATTCATGACGTAGCATCCTTGATTTATAATTATATCGCCCTTCCCATGTAACTTTTCGGTGAAGTGACACTATAATACTCTTGTTTTACGTACAATTCTATAGGTCACACATGGAGCTATATAGTATAGTGTATATAACTCCATGAGGTGAGGTCACATTACACACTCTTTACAGTGCAGATTTAATTCTGGGTACTTGTTTCATTGATGAACAGATGTGGCCACGCATGCTCAGCAGCTCAGTGCCCGGCTCAGTTTACACTGTTGTTTATACTATTGCAGATATAAGCAATTTTGGGCAATAATTTCTGTGACCTACTGTGTGGTTTGCGTGATGGACACTAAGGACAAATTTGAAATCGTGTTCATCAGCTCAGGATTGAGACTCCTGACGATTGTTTTTCAGCTCATGTTCGAGACTCCTGAAGGTTTTTAAAATCCTAATTTACCTTTAAATTTAATTTGTTTGTGGATTGTAGACTTACTATGTATGGATCATACATGATATTTTTTCTCTTTTTTGAAAGCCTAGCTAATACCCTTGAACATACGCGCCGTGGCTACAGAGCTGCACTCTGTAGCTAGGCGCTTCTACAAACTCAAACCTCCACATCCATTCTCACTCACCAAACCCCACTTACCTTAACATATCTGGGTCAAACGAAAAACTGACTAAAAACTGATTTTCAATGGGAATTATACACACAAATCGTGTTTTTTGCTTTCAGGATACCCTTCCACTTTGTTTTATCTTATTTATTTGATTTATTTGCATCAATAATATGTGTAAGCATACTTTAACACACGTCATTGCTAAAAATGCAACTTTTACTTGAAAAAATAGCGAAAAACCACGATTTTTTGTATTTTTTGGTAATTTTCGCGATTTTTGACTGACGTCACTTATCACGTCACTGTGACGTCATACAAGGTCCGATTTCAATTTTTTTGGTACCAATGGACTTGTGAGGGTCATAGCTATACACCAGTACCCTACACGTGGTGTTTTGTCAATCGGTTTTCGAGATCGTACGCCCCCCCCCCCCCCTGGCTGTGAGGTGGGCCGAAAAAGCCCGGCTCTTTGAGGGTTAAGTATCTACATTTTGTCTGATATACGCATTCGCATAATTTACTTACAAATTGAGCATTCCAATGAGGCAAAAATTGTAATTTTTATGTAAACATAAGAAAAATACGGCATTCTAATGTAGGCCTATATGTTTTATATTTAAGTTCACGATCTCAACGTTGCCTTGATAGCTCAGCGGTAGATCCCTCGCTTCGTAATGCATGACTAACCCTTGCCATAATCCATGGTTCGAGTCCCCGCAAAGGCAGTGGAAACTATTTATCTTTTCATGATTAAAAAATAGTTAGGATTCACATATTCCTGAATAGATGGATTCCCTTTACCCTTGCTTAAGATGGCTTAGCACACTATAGAATTCCTCTTTTTATTTTCCTTGTTTTTTGAAAGATGGTGCTTTTATACAGGTTGTAACAGAAAAAAATATACATTCTTGTTAGCGATATCATTAGGAAAATAAAATCGTTACTTTCCCTTATTTGAAAGGTTGTTAATTGGTCTCATTTAATGGTCAGGATCAAAAGTTACGACCATTTAAGTAAAGACCGCTGAAAACCACTTGGGTCGATTTCACCTTCAGCATTCAGCGTGATGAAGATTAACAATGCAGTGAGATAAAAATGACAAAAAGCACACCTCATGTTCAAGAATGTTTTTATTGTTTGGTTTCATATGATAAGAATAATTCCATAAATAATTGTATGATATTTTATGATAAAAGTTATACTTTAATAGGTTAAAATCTTGCTTATATCCCAGAGTAAGCATAAACAGTTGCATCAAAGACTCGATGTCAAGCAAAGAGTGTAAAGCAATAGGGCCTAATCCTTTTGCATTTTTTTTTCACACAGTTTCATATTCAAAGGGAAATATGGAAATTAGAAATAATTTTCCTATCTCAATTGATAAAAGTTAAGTCCAGAAATGATAGTGTTTCATTTGACCTGTATTTAAAATCTCTGGGTAGTCATTAAGTGCTTGCATGTTGACTCTGTCATTTAGATGATATGTTGTCTCGCCAACTAGGATATCTCTTAAAAATTTGTTCTGGCATCCCGTCCAACATCAGTCTACGGGCAAGGTCATCATTAAGAGGTTCATAATTTTCCTTTGTTAATAGAAGTTCGTGGAACACTAAAATCAGCCTCGTTATCCTGTTCAATATCGTATGGGTGATTTGGGGCATTATGTGCCATTATTTTGCTACCGGTAAATGAATCGGATAAACTGGACCAGATGGTTTGAAGGTAGGGTTAGCACTTCAATCGGGCTCGGCTGTGGTGGTCAGTGCCTAGAGGCGCTTTAGCGCCGGTTCGGTTTGAACGCCTAGACTCATTGCATAGTCACTGAAAATATTGATCAGGAATTTAGGTGAGGGTCGCAGGGCGCGACTAGGTAGGGTCAGTATAACTGACATAACTCTGCTTGTAGACCATCAATTTGGATGAAACAGAGTGCATTTTGTAGCTTAAGAAGTTGGCTTTCAAAATAGATAAATGACAATGTGATACAAGGTGTAACTTTATTCTCTCAGCGTAGAAAACAATATATAGTTTTTTCTGTTACAACCTGTATGTGCTGATCACATTTCTGAAATTTCTGGGTCACCGACTTAGTTTTTGAGAAAAATCCATGTAAAAAGCACTATGTTTTACCACATTTCACCATTAACTTCTATGGTAAAATCAAAATAAATTCATAATAATTAAAAACGACTCTATTTTATCTAAAGCTAGGTCGTGATAAAGGGCAAGTAAAAAGGTATATAAGTAAGTTTGCCTTACCTAGCCTTACCTATTCACGCCCTCTATACAAATCTCAAAGTAAGGTTAAGGGTAATCAAACTTTGATTTTTCATCTTTACTCGTTGCTTGTCGTCCAGGATTTTGTGATTTTGTAATACGTTTCCCTACGTCGAGGGCAATGTCGTCGCAATGTAAACGCACCTTTAGGAATAAGGAATCAAAAATCCTTACTTTTTGAAAAAAAAAAAATCATGAATGGAAACAGTTAAAAATTCACTTTTCAAATATGAATTTGAAGTGTCCTGATGGTTGTTTTCGATTGTTGAGTATTTACACCCTCTATAAAAATCACAAAGTAAGGGTAAGGATTTAGGAATCAAAATCCTTACTTTTTGAAGAAAAAAATGGAAACAGTTAAAAATTCAAATTTCAAATATAGATTGAAGTGTCAAGATTGGTTGTTTTCGATTGTTGATTATTCACACCCTCTATAAAAATCACAAAGTAAGGGTATGGAGTTAGGATCCAAAATCCTTAATTTTGGGTGAAAAACATTCAAATATGGATTGAAGTGTCTTGATTGGTTGATTTCGATTGTTGAGCATTCATGCCTTCTATAAAAATCACAAAGTAAGGGTATGAGTTAGGAATCAAAATCCTTACTTTTTGAAGAAAAAAAATCAAATATGGATTAAAGTGTCCAGATTGGTTGTTTTCGATTGTTGAGTATTCACGCCCTCTATAAAAATCACAAAGTAAGGGTAAGGATTTAGGAATCAAAATTCTTACTTTTTGAAGAAAAAAATCAAATATGTATTAATTAAATTGTCCTGAATGGGTTGTTTTCGATTGTTGAGTATTCACGCCCTCTATAAAAATCACAAAGTAAGGGTTAGGAGTTAGGAATCAAAATCCATACTTTTTGAAAAAAAAATCAAATATGAATTGAAGTGTCCTGATTGGTTGTTTTCGATTGTTGAGTATTCACGCCCTCTATAAAAATTACAAAGAAAGGGTAAGGAGTTAGGAATCAAAATCCTTACTTTTTGAAAAAAAAAAATCAAATATGGATTCAGTGTCCTGGTTAGTTGTTTTCGATTGTTGAGTATTCACGCCCTCTGTAAAAATCACAAAGTAAGGGTAAGGAATTAGGAATCAAAATCCGTACTTTTTGGGAAAAAAAATCAAACATGAATTGAAGTGTCCTGATTGGTTGTTATCGATTGTTGAGTATCACGCCCTCTGTAAAAATCACAAAGTAACATGGTAAGGGTAAGGAGTAAGGATCCAAACTCCTTACTTTTTGAAGAAAAAAAATGGAAACAGTTAAAAATTCAAATTTCAAATATAGATTGAAGTGTCAAGATTGGTTGTTTTCGATTGTTGAGTATTCACGCCCTCTATAAAAATCACAAAGTAAGGGTAAGGAGTTAGGATCCAAAATCCTTACCAGTCCGGACCAAGTGCCCAAATCGGCAACATTGCCCAAATTGGCAAGGTTTAGCCGAATTAGGCAATATGATTTTTTGAAAGTCTTCCGAATTCAGCAACCTTAACGATTTTTCATTTGTTGTATCTTAATTCATTCTTTGGGAATGTTTTCCTATACACCACTTATTATTTATATAATTTAAAAAGTTTTGACCGTGTGGAATGAAATTTGACCGTGCGGTTAGTATTTAAATTCAAAATTCAACGGTTTTTATAATCTTTCGATTTGAATTATAAAACATGTTGTTTTATTTCAAAATTATATAAACACATTTTGTATAATTCAAATACACTCAAAACATGACATATTTTGATTAATAAATAGCTTAAAACCAACCGACAAACAACAAATTATTTCAGTTGAAGCGGTGCATTATGGGATTGTTTTGGATTTTAGATTGCCTAATTAGGAAAAGTATTGCCGATCATTGGCCATTATATACCTCATATAGATTCCTGTCTACTGATTGGTTAAAAGTGAGGGCATGGATTTAACTAGGCCCTATAAATTTACTATGCCCGGGGCATAGCATTCACTATGCCCGCTCAATTTATTTTGCGTCGTGTAACTCGAGCTTTACGCGCGCGACTGTAAGCATTCATGGTCAGACACGCGCTGCAGTGCGTGAGCTAGTTATCTCGGGCGCACTGAATACGACGCGGTCAGCACTGAAAGGGGAAACAAATATCGTTATTATCGAGCGCTTGGAGTGCTAAAATGTCTCTTTTAACCAACCAATGGACAAAAATCTATATATTCGGTATATAAAACGAATATTGACTGCTTTTTGTTCGGGTTATGGTTGAAATTATTTCCCCTCGGTGATCTCAAAACCATGAAAATGCCCTCAGCTTCGCTTCGGGCATATTCATGGTTTTGAGATCACCTCGGGAAAATAATTTAAACCATGCCCCTCAAAGCAGTCAATATTTGTATAATGTTGCCGATTTGGGCACTTGGACCGGACTGCTTACTTTTCGAAAAAAAAATCAAATTGGATTGAAGTGTCCTGGTTGGTTGTTTTATTGTTGAGTATTCACGCCCTCTAACAAGCAAGGGTAAGAAGTTAGGATCCAAAATCCTTAATTGTTGGAAAAATATTCAAATATTGATTGAAGTGTCCATATTGGTTGTTCTCGATTGTTGAGTATCACGCCCTCTGTAAAAACATACCAATGTTTCTTTGAATTGTCTTTGTAATTGCATCAATATTTTTCCAGGGTAAGTTTTCGTCAATAATGACTCCAAGAAACTTTGTAAAGGATACTCTTTTCAATGACATGTTATCAAGTTTTACATTATTACACCTTTTTAGAACAACTTCATGAGATTGGGAAATATTATCTGTGTCATTTGTATCAATTAATATGTTCGTACTATGAGATGTTCCAAATACCACAAAATTTGTTTTACTTGCATTTACAGACAACTTATTGGCTTTGAACCAGTTGTAAATTTCATTTAGCTCATTATTTATTTTGTTCATTTGGGTTTCTATATCAGAATGGGAAAAGAAAAGTGTGCAAACAAAATAAGTTGAAGCAAAGATGTTGAGTGAATAATATCGTTAATATACAATATAAATAAGAGAGGGCCAAGGATCGACCCCTGAGGAACACCACACTTTATAACCCTTTTTTCAGAATCTTTGGTTTGGTATCTTACAAACTGTTCTCTACATTTAAGGTGTTTGGTCCATGAGAGATCCGCCCTAAGAATTTTAGTAAAAATCGGCATGAATGATATTTTATCGATGTAGAACCGATTTTTGAAATAAAAATTAGGGGTCACCGGACTCGTTTTTGCATAAGAGTCGGTGTAAAAACAGCATTTTTGGAGGTTTGTTTTGGGAAAATGAGTACAGGGGTCTATGGGAAATGTGGCAAAAGTGAAATTATTTAGTGTTGATTCAAAAAATCTGCCCGAGCATTTTTGTTAATTTTTTCACAAAAGTTGCGCACAAGTATGTTCTTACAAATAAAAAAATAAAAATTGGGGGTCACCGACTTAGTTTGTGAGAAAAATAATAAAATATGGAATTTTTTAGCTTCAAAATTCTACTCAGACTACTCAGAGTATATGCGCATGCGTATTGCGGCACTTACCTACTCGGAAACTAGAGCGTACTGGTACGCGTTGACGGCGCGTGGACCAAACACCTGAAGGTAGCTTTTAAACCAATCAAGTGTGGTGCCTCTGAAGCCATAATATTCTAATTTGTACCACAAAGTATCGTGATCAATTGTGTCAAATGTCTTTAACAAATCTAAAAATATACCAATAGTATTTTCTTTTCTTTCAACAGCCTGAGTAATGCACATGTTTTCATAAAATTTTCCTCCTTACCAATGACAAATACCCTATCGAAAAATTATAACCAATGATAGAGCGCGCAGTGGGAGTACAGATTTCGGTAAGAATTACTTTTGGAAAAGGTTAAGATTTGATGTTTACCATTATACTTACCAATAAAAAAAATACCTTAGCCCCTGCCCCAACCCCCTCCCGCCCCCTCGAGAAAATTGGACATGTTTTTTTCTGGTTCTTACTAGCTATAACTCTTACCGAGCTTTGAAAAGGTAAGGATTTTATTCTTACCATTATCCTTACCAATGATAGAGAGCGCTGTGAGAGTACGGATTTCGGTAAGAAATGAATCCTTACTTTTTAGAAAAGTAAGGATTTGATTCTGACAGAGTAAGGATTTGATTCTTACCCTTGTCTTTATAATCCGAATATATTATGTCAACGTTCAGTCAAAGTTTACCAAGTTTTGCGCAAATTTCAAGATTTTTAGCTAAAATAAGCCGATTTGACAGATGCATTATAAATGTTACATCATTTTTTCTCTAACCATTTTTGCTTAAATTCGTTTTTAACAAAAACAATAACCGTCCCCCTATATAAATTTTAACCATCCGCCACCACTGATTATACTGTATTGCAATTTGCAGACAACCTGATTTCAAAACCTTAATTCATAAGGATCCCAAAAATACCTGTCTCCGAAAATCCCCCTAGGGAGGGGGGAGGGGGGGTTGGCATAGCCCATAGACTATGTTTGTGTACCTTTGTATAGCATATCAATAATTGAAACTATTGAATTGAGTTATCGTGATACTTTTACACCGGTGTGAAAGGAATATTAGTCCCCCTGAAATGGTAGTCCGCCTTCCATAGACCATACCAAAGTAAAGCGTGAAACTAATGCTGCGTGAGAGTTGTTAGCCTATACTTTACTGTACAAACTGGACAATAAGAACGGGGGACTTACATTCCTGCTATCAGGCCCGTAGCCAGAGGTGGGGGGGTGCGGTGGGGGCGTCGCACCCCCCAAAAAAAAAAAAATTGACAATGTAAAAAAAAGGTCCATAAAAAAATTCCCTAAATGACCACCAAAAGAACACATAAAGCACCAAAACAAGTAAATGTTGGTCGTTTTTTAATAAAATACTACACAATATGCTTGAAAAACTGCTAAAAAACTACTAAAATTAGTTTAAGGTCGACAAAAACGAAAACTTTTCCTCCAAAAGTTCCACTTTTTGAAAATCCGCACCCCCCTTGAAAAAATCCTGGCTACGGGCCTGCCTGCTTTACACGTGGGCAAACTTTTTAGGTGTGTGCTGAGGAGCTTCTCGCAACCCAGTGTCTGCGGAACGAAGTCTTATGAACTGATTTCTAAGGGGTTTTCTCAGAGATGCAGTTGCTTACGACTGCGGGACAACGATTTTTTTCATAAATAGTAAAAAATCCAAAAAGAATGTTTGCATTCGTTTTGCGTGCGGAAATTTCAATGCACACTGAACGCATGCTTTACTAACGCGTTTGGTTAATCACGCGCCGCATAGCTGCGTAATGTAATACGCGGGAAATTATATAGACGCAGATGTGCCATCAAAGTAATCACATTTTATCAAAAAATGACAGTTTTTGGTCGTTTTTATTGAAAACTAACACGGTGACCATATTTGTGACCATGTTTTTTTATTTCAGTATTTTGAAGTGCGCATAAAGGGCTTTAACATAATGTAAAAATTAAAAAAATAAATAGAGCATTTACTGGTTTACAAGCACATAATGATCGACGTTTTGGAGCTTTTCCTATACTTTTTTATCGTAAATCGGGTGTTTTTTTTGGAAAATATGTTGACCCTACTTTTTGAAATGCCTGAATCTCAAAAACGAGCACGGTGATATGATTTATTTTAGATGCGTTATCAGCACAAACATATCTACCAAATACTAAATTTTTAAGTCAATGGAGGATTTGCATCTCTGAGAAAACCCCTTAAAATATGACAATGCATAACGGTGCTGAAATCATTGATTAAAAATATGGATCTTTAGAAATGGACCAAGTTTGAAATTAGAGACGGGGTTAGTGGAAGATGAGGCTTGAAATAAGCCACTCCTCCTCAGGCCCTCCCCTGCAAGTTTTTACACCTGAATGATGAAAAAAAAATCAAAAGGTATGAAATGAATTTCTGTTTTCATATTTGTTTTGCATGTATAATTATCATGATCATAGATAAAAGTTACTATTAATACAGTTATGCAAATATAACAAGCAAATACTGATATCGAGAAGGGGCTACACTGATTATGCGAACGTCCATCATAGGCCGGCTGTAAAGCCAGACTTTATTCACAATAACTACAGACTCCAACAAAAGTATCGGCTCATCTCGAAAAAATGGCTCGTACGCAAATATGGAACTCGCAAACGTAATTTTGAAGATTATGTGTACAAGCGCTGGAATTTCAGCTTTATTTTGACACCATATTTCTGACAATTGACTGAAAAAGAATTAAGTTATAAACTTTTAAACCCCTCGAGGTCAATTGAAAAAAGTTGCAAATTTCATTTTTAGCACAGTACAAAATGTGGCAATAATTGCAATGGTAATCAACACACTTCGCAAAAAAAAGATAGAAATTTATCAAAAACACTGTGACGTGACTCGAACCCACGGTATTGAGATTAACAGTCGAGATCTATAACCATTAGACTAGCGCATTATATTCTTTGTAATTGAAAGTTATTGGTTACCGTAATTATGGACAATTCAGTGTTGATTTTCAGTGTCATGACTTAAACAAAAAACAACATCAATATTGTTTTATCACACTTTAAGTACGCAAGATTTTTACAGGACTTCCAGAAAAACCGCACGTGTTGGGTGATTTTAATAAATTATGACGTCACTACTTCCCCGGCGTACAGGACATCAAACTTTTGAACAATAATTCCCATTGAAGCGATTGAAAATGTTGCGTATTCTATATGAAATAGCTCATTTAACATGTTTAATGAGGCTTAGATCATCGTATTATGTTACAGTTGAGCATTTTGTTCGGCTTTTAGTTTTGTTCTGAACCCCCGGGGCACTCAATTATAATGTTGCAGGCATAGCGTGACCACAGATTTTCAAAACACCCCTCAAAGGGTGATTGATTTTGAGGCCAAAATATACCCCTTTTCCCCTATTAACACCTTATAATTCGAGATTTTACTGATACCATTTTCACACTAGGGTTTGAAAAAGTACCCTATTTCTTGAAAATTACCCCCAAAATTGCTGTTATTGATACCCTAAACGGTGTCACCGGATTCATCCTTCAGGCTCAAAATTAACCCTAAGGCCAAAAAAAAAATTCGTGTCTCAGAAACCCGCGGGCATTGCTATGTGAAAATGAATTTAGCGCTGGTTTCTCTCTCTCTCTCTCTCTCTCTTTTTTTTTTTTTTTTTTTAATCGAGAGTAATTCAGCATCGACTGCCGTCTGGGCCGCAGTCCGGGCTGCTAGCTGTCATTTGCTGTTGCGAATTTACATCGAATTTTACGTTTTAGTTTAACTGTTAAAACTCATAGTTACAACGGGCGAGACGGTACTTAGAAACTGTATAAATTAAGGAGGCTAGTAGTATAACTTAAAGATAATTGTCATTTATTATCAAAAAATCGTGTACTACGTGTAAGTCGCCATGTCTGCATGGGCGATACATCGACTTGTAATAAAAACATTAGTGTTGGGCGATACTCAATAATCCACAAACTGGGCACTTCACATTCGTACGTTTTAGGCGATCAAAATTTTAAAGCATAAAAAAAAGAAATATCGCATACCGCATAGCTAATTTCCTTAAAAAATAAAAAAAATCGCATACCGCATAGAGTTTTTGAAAATGGTTCCTGAGACAAACCTTTTTTTTTTTCCTAATTCGCCTTTTCTTGGTCACACTATGCCCGCAACATTATATTTGAGTGCACCTCCCCCCCCCCCCCCCCCCCCCCCCCCGGAGAAATGGCAAATCAAATATGATATATGTAAATAGGACACTCACATGTTGATTCTGTGCGCTATATTTGTCTGTCCGTGTTTAAAAATAACTGAAGGCATGCAATAGATTGCTTAATAATATATTTTCTTATCATCACCCTTTGACCTGTTGTAACAATACAGTGGTGTGATAATGAACTTCAAGCCTCAAAGGCACGAATGATGTCGCAAGGCACGGCGAGCAAGATGGAGTCCTCCTCCGATAACTCTGGCACAATGACAGTCACTATTTCAACCATTTTGATCGCTCTGTTCACCTTTCTCTTCGCATATCTATGGATTTCATATCGATACAAGAACTTACCACCAGGCCCTCGGATCTTCTTTCCGGGAAAACAAGCACATGTTGCCTTGACGAAACTCGCTGATACATTTGGCAGTATTTATAGTATATGGTTTGGACCGGTGTTTGTTGCTGTGGTTATTAATGATCTAGATACTTTCCGAGATCTTTTTATCAAAGAAGGGGATATGTTTATTGATCGTAATATACCACCATTGATACGGGAGATTGCTCCGCTTGAAGGTAAAATTAATCTTATGTATTTTTGATTTAAAAACAAATCACTGCTTTTAACGTATACAAATACTTTTTGTAGGGAAACACCCTCTGTAAAGATTGGGAAAGATTGTAATGTTTTGATTCTTTATTGAATAATTATCCTATATGCCTATATATTTCATTCAAAACCACTAGACTTATATACTAGTACTAAAACAACGGTACAAAGTACTTACCACGGAGTTAGGGAGAGATTTTGCTGCGCAGGTTTCAAAATGACTCGCTCGACACGTCAAAGGTCATCTACAGGTCATTTTTTCTAGGAATGATCTACGACGACCACATTTGCCATTGGTCAGCATTTATCTGTGGCCAACCCTCATTACATTTATAGAGGATTGAAAGTGAACCAACAGGTCAAGGGTAATTTAGAGGTCAATTTGTCTAGGAATGACCTATGGCAACAAATTTTGGTCAGTATGATCCTGGTCGACCCACATTACATTTATGGAGTGGTCCGACAGGTCAAAGGTCATCTAGAAGTCAATTTGGCTGGAATGACTCCCGGAATGACTGCGTGGCAAGCACATTTGGTCAGCCCCTTGACAAACCCACATTACATTGATGGGATATTAAAAGTGACCAGACAGGTCAAAAGTCATCTAGAGGTCAATTTGTTTAGGAATGACATATCATGGCTTAAATGGCTACCAATTATTAATCAACATGATCCATGGTAAACCCATATTACATTGATGGGGGATTTAAAGAGATCTGACAAGTCAAAGGTCATCTAGAGGTCAATTTGTCTTAGAATCACCAATGGCAACCAAATTTGGTCTGCATGATCCATGGCCAACCATCATTTTTCACTGTTAACGATCGACAATGCAAGTAAGGGGTTCTACCACGTCTGTCATGAAAATGGGGGACCACTGTTTGTGATAATATGATAGGAAGTGAGAGCAATACTATGAAATTGAAAGTTCCTTTCATAACATTTATTGTTCATGAATATAAGTGTTCTTGGTATTAATCTGATAGTAATGTGGGTTTGTTTCTTTAGGTAGCTTCCTCTTTGAAGATGGGAAACTATACAAAGAACGACGTCGATTTGGAATGAATGCCTTCCGTCATTTTGGTGTTGGGAAGAAAAGCCTTGAAGGCCGTATCAACGAAGAAGCTCGCCACCTTTGCAACGCCTTTCAACAGCAAAACGGCGCTGGTTTTGACCCCACGGGGTTAGTCTCCTACGCTGTTGCTAATGTTATCTGTGTTTTAAGCTTTGGAAGACGCTTTGAGTATACAGACCCCATGTTCATTGCACTATTGGGAAGGATGCGTGAAAATGGTCGAGTTTTAACTTTCACATCTCCGGTTAATTACTTTCCATTTCTTTACCGATTGCCAATGTACAAGAAACATCGTGACAATTTCAGAAAGACAA
>JXSR01S005292.1:57553-69885 GCA_000969725.1 Ophiothrix spiculata | reverse complement strand
ATACTCTTCATTTAGTCCATGAAAACTTGACAATAATTTCACAGTTCGTATTTTCAGGTGATTTAAAATGCTGTTAAAGAAGTGTGATGTTAACGTGCAAGTTTTTATTTTAAGTGTCCATTTCTTGTTAAGTTGTCATGCACTGTAGAGCTACCATAAAATCATGTGTTTTTGCATTGAACAACGTGATAACAATCACAATGACCTGATCGTATCTCGGAATACCTGGAATCAATATTTACATAAATAACTTTTGAGTACACCTGATGTTATCAGACTTATGCCATCAGATATGCAGTGCACATGAATTGTGTTATGAGAAATGTCTTTTTAGAGGTCAGGGAATTTCTTGTAAATATATATTTTGAAGTTTAGTTTTTATAAAAAATAAAGATTGAATTTGATAGAAAAGCAATGCATGACAACTAGACAGGATCGTCACTTTGGTTGAATTAATAATTTACAATTGTGAGAGTATGTTATGTATAAAATCTTGTTGTGCACATTGTATCATGTGCTGTACATACAGAACATGTATTATATTTAATATAAAATCAGGACTGTTCATTATCAATTGCAGTCTTTAATAATTTGCACATATACAACATTAACTAATTTAGGAAAAAGCTCTGCCCTTACAAAAAAGCGAGACATTTGTTAGCCTGTGTTAAATCAGCTGCGTATTATACCCAATCGTTTTAAGTCTCATTTTGTGTACGAAGTACCGGGAATATTAGGTACTGTTGTTGTGCGTACGAGTGCTGTGCACGTTTAGTTAATTTTGTCCAATGTTGTAATATTGTATAGTGAGAGATGCATTTGTGTCCACGCCCTGTGGAAAAATGGGCAACTTTTATCACGGGTGTGGTCTGATTTATCAAGATTTTGCAGGCTGGACCTCATCTAGTTGTAATAAAAGTTAAAACTTATCTGTGATTGAAGCAAAAGCAAAGTACGTAGGCCTGCTTTTTAAAGTGAACTTCTATAATTTGATTAACAATATTCCATTTTGGAAAAATAAAAGCATTGGTGTTGAACTTAAAATAGCTGTTCAGATCAGTAGTGAAGTGATTGCTCTTTTTGCTCTGCAGTCTTAGCATAAGCAGACCTTTTTTTATTACCGCATTGATAGAAGTTTTAAATTGATGTTGCCAGTTTTGGATCTTGTAGCTAAGCAGCCGGTGGTTCATTGAGAATCCAGGCCAGATTTTCTCAAACAGTTCTTGTTAGTGGGAAAAGTATTCAAAATTGAGCAATTTACTTCAGTGTTATCTTGAATACATGGATTTGGGTCTCTGGTCGCAAGGCGATCCATAAGGATATTTCAACCCAAACAGTTTTGCCTAAACAATTATGGCTTTGACGTTAGCTGCTGTATTCCATACACATAAAAGTGGTTAATTAAAACTCGTTAGCTTGAGAGATAAGAGATTTGGTACCAATTGATTTCCAGTAGGAAAACCTAAAATCTGTGTATTTGCTTAATAAACTTCTCAATATTTCTCAAATTTCTTCCAACTTGAAATTATGATTGAAACAAATTTCAAAAGGAATGTTGTAAACTGCAAAATATGACTGGCCTTTTCATTTTGTCAAGACTTCTAAATTTGTGAAATTGTAATGCTGCTTATTTAAAATATACAGATTCTTATCACACTGTTCTGTTCATAATCTTGACACGAATCTGATGTTGCAAAATTCAATTCTAATGATGAGACACCCAGCCATAATTTTCATGTGTTTTATAAATCTGAAGTTTTATGAAGTTCATGTCTTCAATGTATGTGAAAGTTTAAAAAGGAAACATCTTGTTGAACTAACCCCATTTTTGCACTATTATGTAATTTTTTGTTATGTTTTAAACAGTCTGTATGTCAATACAGGCCAAGATATTTGTGAGGAATTGTTGTAGAATAAAAATGCCCAAGCTCTTTTTGTATCAGTAAAGTATTCCAAGTATTCTTGAGTGATTCTTTGAACTTGGGTGATCATAAGTCATAAGACCTAAACCCATTGTTGAATAAAAGATTCCGAAATCAAATCGGAGATTTTGATACCACAAGGAAGCCCATATGTGATGGCTCACCCAGAAAGGGGGACTTTCCAGATATCAATTTTGATTTTATCATTTCATCTGTTACAACATTTTCTAAGCTTTAAAATGACATCTAGTTGAAATTGATCAAGGTGATCAAATTTTACTACAGAAAATCTGCTGGAAATTCTTATTTTATTGTTTGCTGCCTATTTTCATCAGTTTCCCAAAAAGTGTTCTGTTGCAAAGTCCCTCTTTTCGGGCGAGTCATCACATATTTCTCTTATAGATGTGTTCATCTTACAAAACCGTCTACCAGGGATTCAAGCCTTCCTGAAAATGTTTTGTTTTCAGGAAATTTTGTCCTGCACAAAGTATAGGAAAAGTGTCTTTCTGAGGACATTTCAGGAAATTATGACTGCATTAATTGGCGTGCATCTCTGTTCTAGACAAAATAATCATTATTTTCCTACACCTTCAATCAATTGTTTTTATGGTATCAAGCAAAACTCCTTTACAAATGATGCAAATAACCATGATAGCAACAATTGATAGTGGACATTGGAAAATGTTGCTTTTTATAGAGAGTTTTTCAAGATGAACATTTTGAGAGACCATTTTTGACAAACTTAAACACTTATTTTTGACTCGCAGAGGGTCATCTTATGACCACCGGTATGACCCTTCATATTATTGGATATACATTAAACTCGTTAACCATGGTCAAAGTATACCTTATCTACTTAATAAAGGGGTAGGTGCAATATAGTGCTAACCCACACCTATTTTCCGACCACCTTTGTTCTGGTTTTGAAACAGATGCATTTAAAACAAGTTATTATATCATTTATCAATTAATTTTTGGCAAAACATCTCTGGTTCAGTTTAATTATCACCATAATATATACTATTTTCAGCAATCATTGTATGGCCAAGATTTAGCCTTACAAAAGTTCAAGGGTGGCTTAAAAATCAGACGCTATAGCACTATATTCCCCTGAATTCATATTCATTGCCGTAGATCATTTGATGTCTCCTGGATTCATTGAATTCATAATCCTTGCATCAAGTACTCTTGGATCTGGCATTTTGAAAAAGAAAAAACTTTGGCATCTAGTGTTTCTAGAAACTTGGAAATTGTAATGTGCAAGACCTCGGGGCAATATAGTGCTAACCCTCACTTTTACAAGTGACCCTATATGTTACCTGTCTGTGGTCCATAGAACCCATCCAGATGGGGCATGTTAAAATAACTTGCCATTGCACTTGAAAATCAACATGTTTTGCTGTCTAGGTTAGATGTAGATAAATGAAATTCTCACACCAGGGGCCGATTTCACTAACATTTAGCGATGGTCGCTAACCCCGTTTTGATCGCTAAACTCCAAAAACGATCGCTAATACCCGCTATTTAGCGATCGTTTTTGGAGTTTAGCGATCAAAACGGAGTTAGCGACCATCGCTAAATGTTAGTGAAATCGGCCCCTGGGGTCTCAAATGTGGATCCAACACCCAGCACTTATAAATAAGTCCAAATTGACTAGTTGCAGAAAAAGGAGACACGGTTTTGTTTTATAGATGGCATATTTAATCATAATTTATATAAACTGTACAAAATTTACAGATAATGGTGAGACAATGATCTGAAATACATGTAGTCAACATGATTGTTAGTATTTTAGTATTCATAGTACTGAATTAATATACAGGTGAAATGTGGCACTCATCATATCAAGTCAAATGAAAAAATAAGCATGTTTCATGTCCTTGCTTCCAAAGTTGAAATGGTATTATATGCTTTTTCATGGATGAGGTATGCCTTGTAGAGAATTATGTTCATAAAATAAGCAAATCTCCACCTTTTGAAATCTGGAACATAAAACATGTCTTGCTCCCTAGGTAAGATGTAGATATTGTAAATAACTTATTTTCACTTAGTTTTCAATTTCTAAATTGGAAAGCAACCTAATAGGAACTTCAATTTAAATTAATTAATTTAAATTATCTACTGAAGGGGACTAAAATAAAATTTCATTCATCATTTTTTTTTCTTCAGTTAAATGCCATTTGTACCAAAATTTCCGTAAGTCCAAATACATATCATATGGGTTTTTATATTGGGAAAAATTTCATGTTATTACCAACTCATACATAATCATCATAACAGTGCAGAAATGTTACCTTAGGCTGCGATCACATAGAACTATACTATACGCTATACAGGCACAATTGTCTAATCTATAGGACCTTTATTTTTCATGATACTATACCACAATTTAAATCCATAATTATTAGAATTTAGAGCTAGCCACCGTACTGATCTCACCCTGGAAAACAAAAATATTCTTTTCAAGAGTGAGATCAGGGGGATTTTTGAAATGGCTTCATGTATATATAAACAGTACAGAGATGATTGGTTGATATCGTGGATAGCATAGTGTATAGTATTATAGTTCTATGTGATCGCAGCCTTAATGTGGTATCGTATCCCAAATTACATTCAACCGGAATGTTTAGGTTAACCAAATATTACCAAGAAAGGGACTTGCTTATATATAACATTTTCCAGGTCTACCTTTTCCCTAATATACAGTGGAGCATGTTAACACAAAATCACTGGGCTCACAAGTTTAGTTTGTGTTATCCAACAAAATTCACATAGGAAATCAATACTTGGGACCAAACACCCATTTTATGTTATCAGGGTTTTTGTGCTAACAGATTTTGTGTTAACGAGGTTCCACTGTCATATATATTATTTAGATATTTGATCCTACAACTGGCAGATGTTGGATGGACAACTCATACACCCTAATTGTTCATCATATTGTTCGCGTCGCATTGCAAGCTAATTTTTACCTGCAACCACATAGGTTTGCAGGTGCAGCACATGTGCATTTTGGGATTTAGGTTAAGGTCTACCAGGAAGACGAAGAACAATGAGGGTGTGTAAATTTGGCAACATCTGTTATTGAGTTACAACATGACCTGACACATTGAAAGGTACATTTTGGGCCTAAACTCAAAATTGCATTTTGTATTGAAGTCTACATGTTTGGGGCCTTAATTAAATAGGCTACTGTAAATGGGAATATTTTTTGCAAGCAGAATTTTTCGCGAAACCAGACAATCACAGCCTTTTTGGGCGTGTTAGATTAGTGATTTAATGATTCATTACATAGACCTGCACATATAATAAATGCATTCGCGGGATGTTATATTTGCGATTAGATACCGATTCGCGAAAATTAAAACCCTCGCAAATACACTTGCGCGAAAATAACCCCATTTACAGTATATCACTATGCAAACTGCCAACTCATTTGCTGCTAATGAATCTTATCTACAAACACATTCAGCTGCATTGGATTGTGAGATGTACAGAGTTGATTACTACAATCTTGAAAGTACTGTTTATAGGCCTATTGCACAGTTTCGCCATTTCGGGGAGAGCCTCGACCTGGCTTGCGAGATAAATGGGAAGTTACATAATATTACGATTAACAGTTTGATTCCCTCTTTCAAAAACCACTAACCCTGCATGAAGTGACTATATCATTACGTAACATTGACTGTCAAATCGAGGCTCTCCCCGCAAATGGCGAACCGTGCAAGTAGTGAATTGTATTATCTGGTTGTGTTACACATGAAAAAATCATTCTCTTAAAATATAGAGTAGCACATAAGTTTGGAAAATATTTTAAAAACCAAGTATAGTATGGGGCTCTCCTTACGGGAGCATTAAATCAAGATGCATCTAGTTTAATAAGGGGTGTGAGAGTTCAGATTTTAATCCGATTTCAGATTTTTTCATGCCTTCAAAAGAGTCATAATTTCAGTTTTTTTTGTTATTTTCAGCCTGTTTTGGGCATTTTGTCACTATTTTCAGATTTTTTTATCAGCCGACTCTCACATCCCTGTTTAATGTACATTTCCGAAGTAAAGATTGTGTTCACACGGTCACACATCAATCTGACTTTCCTCCAGTGGCGCGTATTGACAAGAGGAGTGTGCGCGTGAAGGAAATAATGCATATACGCGTATGTACAGTCACATGCAGTCACTTGTGTTCATGTGGTTGTTTGCTGAAGTCCAGTTTTATTTAGATGCATCTAGATGTGCGAGTCACACATTTATTTGTCCGTGTGGAGAGCCCAAATATAAAACCTCTTTAAATACAAATATAACCTCTCTGAAACTAATAGGCAGCCTACTAATCCAGTGAACTAATCTTAGATTTTGTGATATTTAATTGATCATCAAAGAACTGATAATGATTTAAAATCTCTAATTTGAAACATTTTGTTGCAGATGACAATGATACTGCTAAGCAGCATTTTTATTAAAGAATATCACACAATAATTACATGATTTTTACTATCATTGATCATAGCAATTATAGCACCAAGGTCTGTAATTTTGGGGTTCAAAAATATTCTATTCTGTGTGTGATGACCCGTTTGGTAACTTTTGAACCCGTCCATCTCAGATTCTGCAAACTATTATTTCTCCCAAAAAATGAATTTACAATATTAAAACATAATTCAAGTAATGCGTCTAACCTAATTATATCATTTATATTTTACTTTAATGCTTAACTTTGAAGTTTAGATTATAATCTATTAACTGAGGAAAAAATCAAACAAATCTTTTGGTAGGAATTTATCTCTTTAAAAAGGAAATGTACATCACCTTGTTTAGGCTTTCGCCAAGAAACCCAACTTGGTACTTGGTACCAAGTAAGCTGAAGGAAGCTTATCTTCAACAGGGCTCCAAGATGTATTTTAAATTCAGTTTTGAATGCAGGAGGAAGACCGGAGTACCCGGAGAAAAACCTGCAGAAGCGAGCATGGGCTGAAAATCAAATGTACATATAGCGCCAGAACCCGGGACCTCATTGGTGCAAGGAGTGGGAAGCAAGGGAACTACCGCTGCGCCAACCCGCTCCCCCACATGAGATGCTCAAATGCCATTGATCGATGAGGTCGAGTTGTCCAAAATTACAGAACAAATAGTACATGTGTCTGAATTTCAAACACAAATTATGAGTAAGTTTTTGCGCTTGGGTGATGAGACATTTCATAATTCTCAAACTGAGAATCATTGTTTAAGTTACAGATACCGTGTCCAGTCTTCCAATTCAAACTATATGTCTTCTGAATTCCCATTGACTTATTGTTGATTTTATGCCAGCGTGCCAAACTTGTTCAATTAAAAATCTAATCAAAAGACCAATAAGTTGAATTGGCAGCATGGTACGAAATGACCAGGTGCTATACTGACTGAGGTTATTTGGCTACCAGCAATAAATCAAGTTGTGGAAGATGAGGGGAAGTTCTCTACAGGGTGATTGAGTTTCAGAAGAATTAAGCAATGGACTCTTCCATTTGACTTCTATTCACCCTTTGTAAAATATGTAATCTAAATTTTGAAAAATAGTAGTGTAGTATTTCGAATAGAAGTGCCCAATTGATAAGAATCTGTTTATTGGGCACTTATGCTTGACATACTACACCCTTTGTGGACGATTTGATCTAAGTCTTGTGCAGAGGGAGTGTTGGTTTCTAATGGAAGTGTGACAAGGGTCCAACTGATCAAGAAATATTTTGGCACTTCCATTTGACATCCATACACCCACTGTAAGAGATTTAATCTAAATCTTGCACAGAGAGACAGAGAGAGGGAGTGCAGATTTTTAATATAATGTCCAATTTCCAATTCATTTTCTCTCAATGAAAGGCTTTCCAAAATCTAGATTTAATGGATAATCAGCCCATCATCAAGCGGCATAAATAATATATACAGAACAATACATATTCCAGACTTAAAGGAGCAAGTCATGATCCACTTTTCATCCTCAAGATCACCTCTATCAAATCCTTGGCTGGGCATATATTACGATCCCCAAAACACTCTTTCAAATGTGCTTGCATTTTTGAGACAAGTGAGAAAATGATGTGTCGTTTTCTAATTACTGTCAGGGCCCCAACAATATAAATTACAACACAGAAGCCTATTGAAATGTTTTGAAATACTGGAAAGCTCATAACTTGAAAACGAATGGTGGAAATCAAGTGAAATTTTCAGCATACATTTATGTTGTGCTCTTCTTTCTATTTAGCTAGAAAACAGGTAAGGTTATTGTCACATCAGAATCATGAATTGCACCTTTAAAGGCACTGTGGCAAAATCATATAATTGCTAAATATAATTATGAGTATTTATTACAATGGTTTTTTTCTTATTTCATGAATCTCAACCTAGAGATAAGCATCAAAATTCATTCAGTGTATCCCTAGGGACCTACTTAAGTCACTTGACACTTTTGAAGCCAAGTGATTTTGAATTGATAATTATGCTAAGACTGCAAGCTTGGGAAGTTAAAAACAGAAGTCAACACTCTTTTTTGACCACTGTGTTAACACCATGGGAATTTCTGATACCTCATGGAGGTGGAGTTGCTGTACATCTGACGTGTGACACGTCAAAACCAATTTTTAACTGAAATCTGCTATAATGAGCTAATTAGGTCAAGTTGCAATAGAAGCGGCAAGAAAAGCAGGCATCCATGTAAAGGCATGTGAAATAAGATGCACACGCTGTGTGCCAATCAAGATTTAAGCTGGTTTCAGACTAGCCTGTCGTGCGACCATACGACAAGCAAAAAATTAAAGTGCGCAAACTCGACCTTGTTGCATCTCCTTGCCGTACGACAAGCCGATATATCAATAACCCTGTCGTGATGGTCGCAACGGCACAAAATTTTGAGTTGGAATAAATTCAACTTTCCTTGCGACAGACCATTGCAGCAATATGCAAATGTGTTGTGCTGCAGTACGACAACTCTAAATTGCAAATGTTTTGTCGTGTGCCGCAACGTCGTGTGTCGCAACGACAGCTAGTCTGAAACCACATTTACACAATTAGACTAGCTACCCATGAGTTTGTTTTTGACAAACAGCTGAGGTCGGGTCAAAGAATTTATACTCAAGAAGTGGCACTCACCACCATCTTGTTGTCGCTTATGGAACATAGTTATTGTACCTCCGGATATGTTCAGAGATTAGCCCGATATTCTGGCGGACCGCTTAAATCTTCACTCAACGCATACACAGCATGTGCATATTTTTATGCGTAAACCGTGTCTTCATTTCGAGTGGTGTCTAATGCAACTAGCTCTGATCAAAGAAAGCATATTTTCCTACTAATCCGTTTCAAAGTCTCTCGAAGTGTGGCACACTGAGCAATAAAATGCCGGAAGTACAATAAACTCTCCATGAGAGCCAATCCAAGATGGATGCCATCCCATAGAATAAACGGTCGAATCAAAATGGTGGTGAGCACTGATTCCCCTGCTTATTGTTCAAAAGTTGTTGGATTTAATTCGTGAACGCGTGTCTGTAGCAAATACGCAGAGGTGTCTTACGCGAGCGTAGATTTTAAAGGCTATATTGTGCGCGTCTACGCACAAGACTCTGAGTACGCATTCAGGAATTTAATCCAACAACTATCATTTCTTTGGGTAGGACCTACAATTTAAAAATCAGCCCCATGAGCTACAACAAGCTAGTGGGAGTACTGTTAAGTTCCTTGGTTAAAGACTAGACAAATTATGGATTCTTTAACAGGCAAATATTTAAAAGATTGGAAATCATATTTTTTTCTTAAAATCAATAAATTGTCGTTAGGATTAAGTTAATTCTGCTAGGTCCTGTGTACGTAATGCAACAGTTTGTACCTTACCGGCTTTGTCAGTCCAAATTGGCTAAAGCATGGACGTCGTTAACATTGTAAATCTCGAACTTTACCGGCAAGGTCTTGTCTGTTCACATTGGCAAAAGCTTGTGCTAGTTTTTCAACCACGTCTCTCGTTGTTTGTCTTCTGTCTTGTTTTTGTCTCCATCTAACTAACATTTTCAGTATAGCATCGCTTATCGAGAATGGACATTCCATTTTAAAACGATCCACTTGAGGCAATGTAAATTCTAAGCTTATACCTAATTGAGTAAATTCTGATCCGATATCTCCTGCAAGTTCAAGTAGAAACTGATCTTTCAAAACGTCTTCTATTGATCTTGTAGGTGGTGAAATCCTCTGTGCTCCCGAACCTTTAAAGAAATAAAATGCATTTCACTTGTTAAAAAACAAATAAACCAATTTCATCTGATTAGTTATTTCAAAGGCAATTTTTGTTTGCATCATCCCATATCTTTTCCCCTAGCATTTTTGCATCATTTGAAGTATAAGCAATAATAATGACAGCATGTAAAGTTTCATTGTCAAATTCAAACCAAACCCTATCTATCAAAATATTTAAATATTCTTTTATTTTTAATAACTGTTGTCAACAACGATAAATACTTCCCCTTATAGTTGATATTTTTATAAGTTGGCCTTTTCAGGAGATCTAATGCAAACTCAAAATTTCTTTTGATTTGTCTGCAATCTATGATGTGAAAAAAAAAATGTTTTACAAACAAATCTTTGGCTCTTTCTTGATATATATATAGCATCAATAAATATGTTTAGTGAATAGCCTCATTCCCATGATCACAAAATAAAATTCAAATTTTTGACTTTTCTGAAGGTTTTGATCAAAATTTTCCTGATATCTGGTAATTGACTGTAATTTTCTAACATACGAAATGTAAATTATTCACAAATAAAATTTCGAAATTTTGTCCAATGCCCCTTTAATTTATTGATAATCCAAGTACAGTGGAACCTCGTTAGAATAAAATCTGTTAACGCAAAAAACCTGATAACACAAAATGGCTGTTTGGTTCCCAAGTTTGAATTTTCCATGTGAATTCAGTTGGATAACACAAAATCCTGATAGCACAAACTAAAATCGTTATCCCTGGTTATTTTGTGTTAATGAGGTTCAACTGTACATAATACTTTTTGTTGGGGCAAAAGAAACACGCTAAGTCTTTAGAGCGGCATTGTGTCAAATTTCGATAATTTTGGAGTTTTCAAAATATACATTTAATTACTGTATCTGTGCTCTTTCATTAAACGCTGATCACTTGTAAACATCCGTGAAAAATTTGAGAGATAGAAAACCAGAAACATATCGAAGTCAAGAAACAAAGGTGTTGTTTAATGAAGAATTCAATGGTTGCTGTATAATACATACAACTCAATGTTATGGGAGTTTGACTATGATGTAGCTTGTTTAGAATCTTGCATATAAATCTGTATGTTAGGCACAAATTTTGCAAATCTGTAAATTCAGTAACAAATCTTGTAAAGCCCTACCATCTTGTGAGTGCAATGGTGAGTATCCATAACGAGTTTGATGAGGCTGATGATATGGTGCAGCATACTGTGGTGAGAATACCCCCGGTGCCAGCATCCCAGGTGCCATTGTGTCTTGAACTGGACTTTGACTGTAGGGTTGAAAATGAGATGATGCTGGCTGGGTGCTCCCTGGTGATGATAATGATTGTGGATCTGCAGATGGTTTTGAAGAAAAAAATGTGTTTCAATACATTTGATATGGTGTGGCATGGTATATAGTGGTTGTTCTGACTGATATGCTATTTTTCATATTAACATGACAAGCAGTAGGCCTACCAGATTGTTTCTGTAATAAGCTTATGAAAAACATCTCTTTCATCAAAGCTTAAAAGCAAATGGTAAATTTTCAAAACCTATGTTTAATTTTGTCTAAAATTTCAACATTACGGTACTCTGTTTTTGATAAAACAATCATTGGTAAGTTTGTATGGGCATGCTGCTCCTGTAACACCAAACATACAACAGCACAATGATCTAAAAATAACTCGCATTGGGCTTCATGCGCAGTGAAAACAATCAAAGGCATACTTCAGCAAGGCATCCCTTCATTTTTTGGCAAGAAGGAAATATGTGAAACGATGAACTGTTTGTCATCTTGTTGTGATTTGTATACCACACACCTCACATGATTTTGTCAATGTAATAGTTTGAAAATTTGCAAAAATTTATCAAAATTACCTAGAGCCTGTATTTTCTCCATAGAGTTGCATCAAAGGGATTGCCCATAATTTTCCAAAATTTGAAAAAGTCTACAGAATCATTTAATATGTACCTACTTAATAGTGCAAACACATTTAAAAGTCAGAAATCAAGATATATATTTTTAAATGAGTTTAATCAACCCTGTTTTACTCACAGTATCACATTATGTGTCACTTCCCTACCTTTTATACTCCTTTAGTTTGTACCTTACCGGCTTTGTCAGTCCAAATTGGCTAAAGCATGGACGTCGTTAACATTGTAAATCTCGAACTTTACCGGCAAGGTCTTGTCT
>JXSR01S005292.1:3691-17184 GCA_000969725.1 Ophiothrix spiculata | reverse complement strand
CTGAAAAGTTTCGTAAATTTTTAATAAGACACATATTCAAGATATAAGTTATTCTTTTCATCAAAATGTCACCCTTATTATATTCCAGATAATTTTTTTCTGATTTATATTCATTCATATTTCTTTGAAGACACAGTATTCCAATTAATGTGGCAGTTATCCATATACCTTACATAAGTCTTTAAGGTCTAATCTAAAAGCATTATTTGTTACCAAAAACAGTTGTATATAAATATCATGTTACCAAACCTATTTCCTTTTTCTAACTGCAGTTATAGAGTTTTTCAAGTGACACCAGCAAATGAAGAACAAGTCCACATTTTACACGAACTCCCTGACATGCAAGATGAAAGTAACTGGGTAAGATTTATGATAAGGACTTTACTACACTCTAAAAAAAGTTGTGTTAAAAAGGGAACATGGTTGGCAGGTTGGGTTAAATGTTACCAAAAACAGTTGTATATAAAAGGTTGGCGGAGAGGCGGCGCTCGAGCATCATTTTATGATGATAACTTTTTTTTTTATCAAACTCTTTTTGTGTCCAGTGTGAGATTTGTTTTGTATAAAATATATTTTGTAAAAAATTAGTACTCTCTAAATGTAAAAGAGTGAATTTCCACTCTTTGGAGGAGTTAAACGCGGGACAATACGTTTTTCAGTGGAAAATCACTTTAAAAGGAGTGAAAGGGGATTTTTGATGACAATCTTCCAATCTTTTGGGAGTGAAAATTTAACTTTCACACTCATTTTAGAGTGAAAATTTTCCACTCGAACACGGATTGTCCTGCGTTTAACTCCCTTCACTCCTTTTTGAGTGAATTTTCACTCTTTCCACTCGTTTTACATTTAGAGAGTAGTGTGAAAAATAAAGATGTATTAACGTGAGGGGTGTTCAATAAGTCCGTGGCCTGAGAGAGAAAGAGATAAGCTATGGAGTTTTAATTAATATGGTATGTTCTTGGATGGTCGTTACTCTTTGATTTATTTCGTTATCAAATATCTGATAACAGACGATATCCTTGCTATGCTACTATTGGGGCTGCCATTATCGCAGGATTCTGGTGGAGGTACATGCACTGCTGCCGGTACGCAGTGGGAGGCTTATAATTTACGCTGAATGGGAAGAGGATCAAAGTTTGTCAGAATCAGGAAGGGATGATGTTGCCTCCATGTTGCCTAAAGATAGATCTAACCCAAACACCAATTACAATTCAAGCTATGGAATTTTTATTAATATGGTATGTAGTTCACGCCAGGTTCAATTCCCCGTCTGGGAGCCAACTGTATTGTTCTTGGATGGTCTTGAATAATGAATACCTTGACAGACTCAAACAAATGCCTACTTTCGTTTCTATTTGACAGAAATTTGAAACTTTTCAGAGGTTTATAAGAGTTGAGTCTTTAACTTAAAAACAAAGTTTAACTGACATGTATTAATTCAACTTTTTTGTGGTATCTCTCTCCCATGCGATACCACAAAAAAGTCAAATTCAACAAAGACAAAGTATCAGCACTTAGTATCAACACAAAGATTACTCCTTAAAATAACATAATATGGAATTGGGCTGCGGGTTTCAAAAAAGTCAGAAAGAAGATGAATGTGGGAGTTTTTTTTTGTGTGTATCATATTTGATCGATTTTTAATGCTCAATCCTAAATTTAAAAAAAGTCTAATTAGCTGATTTGCATACTGAACATGATGGCGAGCTTGTTTTTGGAACAAATTGTGTCATTTTGGCCCTAAGATCCCCAAAAGGTCCAAAAAACATGTTTTGGCCCAAATTTTACGGGAAAGCTAACTAAATTTTGCCAAGTTGGTAAAAATTCGAAACATTTTGCTTTTTAGAATCTAGAAAGCAATATTTAGGAACGCATTTTTGAAATTTTTGATTTTCATCTTATTTTTTGAAATATTGCCAGAAATAGGTCAAAAAGTGTCATATTTTGCCAAAAATGGTGGCAGCAGTGGGATTTTTGACATTTTTTGACCAATTTTTGACAATCAAAAACTAAGAAAAAAATGAAAAATGCGTTCCTAGATATTGCTTTCTAGATTCTAAAAAGTAAAATGGTTCGAAATTTTGTTGAAGCAACATTTAGTTAGCTTTCTCCTAAAATGTTGGCCCAAACAACAGGATTTTTGGAACGTTTCTAAAAATATATATACTTTTATTTAAATTTAATCATCTGTTGCTGAGTTACAGAGCATAAAAAATTTCTGAAAAAGAAGGGTTGACAGGGCTCTTAACAACTACAAACTTCGACATTTCTAACTAAATGATTCATCCAAATGCTTGGTGAAAGCAAGCAGCTTTTAGAGCGGATTTTAAGAATCTGTTTAATTATAAAAATAAAAACCTGAAACAAAGGCCAATGGAATCAGCACAATATGATATTGCTCTTAAACACACTAAACCTCTTTAAGAGATTCACAGCAACGTCTTAATAACAGGATGGTAATAAGTAATGCTAATATCATCTATGTTGACTCAAATACTGTAACTAATTAAATATTTTATAAAGGTTTATTATATATTGATACTAGTAGAAAGATTAGAGCTATCAGTTTTCTTAGATTATATATATTAAATGTGATATTGGCTATCACTGGTTGATGAAATAGGTAAAATACAAGAACTTCTTCTTATGACGATAAGTTCACAATTTTGAAGAACCAAAAATCAAGCTATTTTATCAATCTCTAAACGTGTATGTATCAGAAATTAGATTTAAGAAGCAAAATTGTAACTAATATTTGCCAAATGCTGTCTGAAAATTTGTAATGAAATTTCAATTTTTTCTGCCATTTTTTGAATGACTAAATGGTTACAGCATCTTTATCAGAAACGTCTGTTATGTTTCAAAAGAAAGGATTTGTACTCAATTTGTGAAATAACCCATCATGATTTCTAGCATGTCAAGGAAAATATTTTGGACCATGTTTTTTTAAAACGTGAAATGATTACTTTTTTCCATCTATCATGTCTACTTTCCTATGTTTCGTCTATTCTACCACAAGGCGGTCATAGCTTTTATTCTAAAACTAACATACAGGTTGCAGCATATTTTTGGGGTATTTTTTTTCAGGTCAAATTTTGGAAGGAACCAACCAAACCACATTCTCCTGTAAATCTTATGGTATCGCCCTATCACGTGAATACATTAATGGATATCTTAAACAGACATGGCATTCAACACAAATTGCATGTAGTAAATGTTCAACATCTCATCGAGAATAGTCGATACAGAGACGAATCTACCTTCAACAAACGTGGCGAGTACAATTTTGAGCACTATCAAACTTATGACGAGGTAGGTGAATGAAGTAGAAATTCTCCAAAGAATAAAAAAAATGATTTAAAATCTGTTAATCCTTTGTGGTCATGGTGGTTTTGACTTATGTTTTAAACATCCTATGAATATTTCAAATGACATAAGCCGATTTTTTCATTTAATTCATACAGTACAACAATAATTTGTTACTTACAAAACCAAATATGCTGACCTATTGGGCAAAACGTCCTAAATAAGCATGATAAGTATTGTCTTCCCGGGGCGTCACTAAATTTTAAAGGTATTTTTGCATGTCGTAAATCAAACCGCTTCTTTTTTCTTAAACGTGTACAAAGACCTTTAGTTAAAATCACTTCATTGTAATGATTGTTCTGGAACAACAGTTTACAAAAATAACAATTATGCCCTAATTGTTTGCGCTTATTTCAACAGTCATAAAAGGGGTGACAACCTCCGTATGTATGTATCTAATTGAAGTCCGTAGATTTTACTCCTTGACAAAATGCAAATTATATTATTTTGTTTATTGGTAAAGAATCGAAACAGACAAATACAACGAGACATACTAGCACAGACGTCTTATAGCCCGGTTACAATTATCATGATTTTTAACAGACCGTGTTTTTTTTCTTTGTTCGTATTCTAACTTCAGCAAAACATAACTTTCTAATTATTTTGCAGATAGTAGACTTTATGGAAGATTTAGTAAATCTTTATGATAGTAACACTCCATTTGGCTTGCACATGTCTACTGAAATAGTTGCAGAATCATTTGAAGGACGACATGTTCAACTAATCAAGGTACTAAAATATAATCTGTAAAGCTCTGAAATTACAATTGTGTTAATACGTAATGTATTTTGATATCCAACCTCGTATAAAAAATAACATACGTCGTCAAAATCCACTGCTAAATTTTAACATTCGATTTTAAAGTAATTCTTAGCATTTTTAAATGACATAAATATAAGATTTCTGATACAGACATAAGGATGAAAAAAGACCTGACACAAGATACATTTTTGGTAAAAAGACCTGACACAAGATACATTATTGGTAAAAAGACCTGATACAAGATACATTTTGGTAAAAAGACCTGACCTTAGATACATTTTGGTAAGAAGACCCGACACAAGATACATTTTGGTAAAAAGACCTGACACAAGATACATTTTTACCAGACACAAGATACATTTTTGGTAAAAAGACCTGACACAAGATACATTTTGGTAAAAAGACCTGACACAAGATACATTTTTGGTAAAAAGACCTGACACAAGATACATTTTTGGTAAAAAGACCTGACACAAGATACATTTTTGGTAAAAAGACCTGACACAAGATACATTTTTGGTAAAAAGACCTGACACAAGATGCATTTTTGGTAAAAAGACCTGACACAAGATGCATTTTTGGTAAAAAGACCTGACACAAGATACATTTTTGGTAAAAAGACCTGACACAAGATACATTTTTGGTAAAAAGACCTGACATAAGATACATTTTTGTTAAAAAGACCTGACACAAGATACATTTTTGGTAAAAAGACTTGACACAAGATACATTTTTGGTAAAAAGACTTGACACAAGATACATTTTTGGTAAAAGACCTGACACAAGACACATTTTTAGTAAAAAAGACCTGACACAAGATACAATTTTGGTAAAAGACCCGACACAAGATACATTTTTGGTAAAAAGACCTGACACAAGATACATTTTTAGTAAAAAGACCTGACACAAGATACATTTTTGGTAAAAAGACTTGACACAAGATACATTTTTAGACCCGACACAAGATACATTTTTGGTAAAAAGACCTAACACAAGATACATTTTTGGTAAAAAGACTTGACACAAGATACATTTTTAGACCCGACACAAGATACATTTTTGGTAAAAAGACCTAACACAAGATACATTTTTGGTAAAAAGACCTGACACAAGATACATTTTGATAAAAAGACTTGACACAAGATACATTTTTGGTAAAAAGACCTGACACAAGATACCTTTTTGGTAAAAAGACCTGACACAAGATACATTTTTGGTAAAAAGACCCGACACAAGATACATTTTGGGTAAAAATACCTGACACAAGATACATTTTTGGTAAAAAGACCTGACACAATATATATTTTTGGTAAAAAGACCTGACACAAGATACATTTTTGTAAGAAGACCCGACACAAGATACATTTTTGGTAAAAAGACCTGACCCTAGATACATTTTTGGTAAAAAGACCTGACACAAGATACAGTTTTGGTAAAAAGACCTGACACAAGATACATTTTTGGTAAAAAGACCTGACACAAGATACAGTTTTGGTAAAAAGACCTGACACAAGATACATTTTTGGTAAAAAGACCTGACACATGATACATTTTTGGTAAAAGGACCTGACACAAGATACATTTTTGGTAAACAGACCTGACACACAAGATACATTTTTGGTAAAAAGACCTGACACAAGATACATTTTTGGTTAAAAGACCTGACACAAGATACACTTTTGGTAAAAAGACCTGACACAAGATACACTTTGGTAAAAAGACCTGACACAAGATACATTTTTGGTAAAAAGACCTGACACAAGATACATTTTTGGTAAAAAGACCTGACACAAGATACATTATTGGTAAAAAGACTTGACACACAAGATATATTTTTGGTAAAAAGACCTGACACAAGATACATTTTTGGTAAAAAGACCTGACACAAGATACATTTTTGGTAAAAAGACTTGACACAAGATACATTTTTGATAAAAAGACCTGACACAAGATACATTTTTAGTAAAAATACCTGACACAAGATACATTTTTGGTAAAAAGACTTGACACAAGATACAGTTTTGGTAAAAAGACCTGACACAAGATACATTATTGGTTAAAAGACCTGACACAAGATACATTTTTGGTAAAAAGACTTGACACAAGATGCAACAAGATACATTTTTGGTAAAAAGACCTAACACAAGATACATTTTTGGTAAAAAGACCTGACACAAGATACATTTTTGGTAAAAAGACTTGACACAAGATGCAGTTTTGGTAAAAAGACCTGACACAAGATACATTATTGGTTAAAAGACTTGACACAAGATACATTTTTGGTAAAAAGACCTACCTGACACAAGATACATTTTTGGTAAAAAGACTTGACACAAGATACATTTTTGGTAAAAAGACCCGACACAAGATACATTTTGGGTAACAAGACCCGACACAAGATACATTTTTGGTAAAAAGACCTGACACAAGATATATTTTTGGTAAAAAGACCTGACACAAGATACATTTTGGTAAGAAGACCCGACACAAGATACATTTTGGTAAAAAGACCTGACACTAGATACATTTTTGGTAAAAAGACCTGACACAAGATACATTTTGGTAAGAAGACCCGACACAAGATACATTTTGGTAAAAAGACCTGACACAAGATACATTTTTACCAGACACAAGATACATTTTTGGTAAAAAGACCTGACACAAGATACATTTTGGTAAAAAGACCTGACACAAGATACATTTTTGGTAAAAAGACCTGACACAAGATACATTTTTGGTAAAAAGACCTGACACAAGATACATTTTTGGTAAAAAGACCTGACACAAGATACATTTTTGGTAAAAAGACCTGACACAAGATGCATTTTTGGTAAAAAGACCTGACACAAGATGCATTTTTGGTAAAAAGACCTGACACAAGATACATTTTTGGTAAAAAGACTTGACACAAGATACATTTTTGGTAAAAAGACCTGACACAAGATACATTTTTGGTAAAAAGACCTGACACAAGATAGATTTTTGGTAAAAAGACCTGACACAAGATACATTTTTGGTAAAAAGACCTGACACAAGATACATTATTGGTAAAAAGACCTGACACAAGATACATTTTTGGTAAAAAGACTTGACACAAGGTACCTTTTTGGTAAAAAGACCTGACACAAGATACATTTTTGGTAAAAAGACCTGACACAAGATACATTTTTGGTAAAAAGACCTGACACAAGATACATTTTTGGTAAAAAAGACCTGACACAAGATACATTTTGGTAAAAAGACCCGACACAAGATACATTTTTGGTAAAAAGACCTGACACAAGATACATTTTTTTTTATTTTTATTTTATTTATTTATAACATTCGGCTGAAAGCCAGGCTAATCCAAATAGTGCATATGCATTAAATTCAAGGGACGCCTTCATGGTGTGATAAGACAGAATAATGGAAAGAATTTTCGATTTTAGATGCAGGAGGAAACCGAAGTGCTCGGAGAAAACCTGCGAGGACGAGTATGGATCGACAACCAAATTCACGTACAACCTAGGTCCGACCGGGAATCGAACCCGGGCCGCAGCGGTGAAAGGCGAGGTCAGAAACGCTTAGCCAACCCGTCCTTTTTGGTAAAAAGACCCGACACAAGATACATTTTTGGTAAAAAGACCCGACACAAGATACATTTTGGTAAAAAGACCTGACACAAGATACATTTTTACCAGACACAAGATACATTTTTGGTAAAAAGACCTGACACAAGATACATTTTGGTAAAAAGACCTGACACAAGATACATTTTTGGTAAAAAGACCTGACACAAGATACATTTTTGGTAAAAAGACCTGACACAAGGTACATTTTTGGTAGCTCATGTTGACTATGTTGAAAATCAAAATAAGATTAATACCATTGTTAGAAGTGTCGAAAATGATAAATTATTGCAATATCTAATACGGAGGTAATTTTCAATTGTCTTGTGTTCAAAGACTGCTCAAACTATTTCTTGCTAACATTTCATTTTTTGTCACTGATATACATACTACAAGCTTGGTGCTGGCATGTTTGGATCCAAACCAATCATATGGCTAATGGGAGGCCTCCATGCAAGAGAATGGATTGGACCTGCTACACTTATGTACATAACCAGACAGGTATGAACCTGAACAGTGAAAGTGAGATCGTTTCGAAATTTTACGCTAATCGGGTGAATTTTACTCTTTAAGTGAAATTTCACTTTTATGAGTTAAAAAAGTTCATTCCTTTTTAGGTATAGACCACATTATTTTCCAAGTGAGTAGGCTTATAAAATAATAAAAAGTCAGTCGATTTAGCTCAGACGGTTAAACGATCGCCTGCGGTGGAAGGTCCCGAGTTTGAATCGCGCTGGTGCTAAAAGACGAGTGTGCTTGAAATTGCCTTGGACAAGGAACTGACTGCTAATTGTCTTGTTGAACCCATACGAAACTCGGGGAGCTGATCCGGGCAGTGAGGGTGCATAATATGTGGACTGATGAAGATTGAGCGCCAGTGGCACTATGGCAGGAAGAAAAAAGTGGAAGATAAATCAGGGTGCTACAAGTAATGATTGTTTGTTTGTCGAGTGAATTTTGAATGCGAGATACTGACAGCGGCACTATGGCAGGAAGAAACAACTATAAGATAAATCAGGGTGTTATAAGTAATGAATTGTGAATGCGAGATACTGACATAATGCCTGGCATAGTGAGACTATGGCATGAAGAAACAACTATAAGATAAATCAGGGTGTTATAAGTAATGAACTGTGAATGCGAGATGCTGACTATAACGCACTGACATAATGCCTGGCATAGTGAGACTATGGCATGAAGAAACAACTATAAGATAAATCGGGATGTTATAAGTAATGAATTGTGAATGCGAGATGCTGACAGACTGCCTGGCATAGTGACACTTTGGCATGAAGAAACAACTATATATAAGATAAATCGGAATGTTTTAGGTAATGAATTGTGAATGCGAGATACTTAAAGAATGCCTGGCTTATTGGCACTATAGAAGGAAGAAAAAACTATAAGATAAATCAGGATTTGTGAATTAAAGAATTACACGATGGAAAAAATCGTGCATAATTACAAAATGACACGATGGGAAAAAATCGTACAGAATTACAGAATATACGATATACAAATTTCGTGCGGAATTACAGAATTACACAATAGAAAAATCGTGCAGATTTATACAAACCCAACAATTTCCCCTCAGATGGCACTCAATGGGGTCTAGCATGTTTGATACAAGTCGGAGCAGGAAAGTTGAGGTCGGAGGCAAGAAGGTCGACTTCATTTGTTCTGAAATTAAGGAGTCTTTAATGCAATTGTCATCTTAGGGACAGAGTTGGTCCCTATATTTTGACTAAGCTGCGATACTTTGATATTCAAGGTAGATTTGTATTGTTTTGTTTTTCCAGCTAGCTCGTGATTGGCAGAGCGGGAATGATGAAATCGTACGTCAAATATTACTCAATTTTGATTGGTACATATTGCCAGTATTCAATGTAGATGGATATGAATACACATGGACAACTGTAAGTTTAAACTACTATGTAGGAAGTTGGAAGAAGTGGCGATACTTGCTGCCATTTTTTTTTTATCGCGCATTTGATTGAGTCAACGAGAAAGTGAATAGGGTCCTGCTCGGCGAAATCATGACGTCACTAAAACAATCAAAATGTTAAAAAATAAACCAATTTACGATTTATTTTATCAATATTATGTCATTGTATTTTTGTTGATATCAGAAAAAGCATCACTCACCACCTTTGCGTTGTGATATTGTAGTTTTGCTTCAAAACCATCAAATCTGCCGTTCCTGTTTTGAATAAATTGAAGTAAAATTAGAGACCACCTGGGAATTTATTTTAATATGCAATTGTGACAAAAGTGTTTTTTTCACTCTGTTATCTTTTAATTATTATTTGATATGTGCAACTTGTATTTTGCTTGATTTCAAATTATAAATTGTTTACAGTATGATTTGATGTTTTAGTATTTGAAAACACGAAGTTAAGGGATATGATGAAATAGCTCCACGCTGCAGCAGACAAAGACCACACGAGTTTCACGAGTTTACTGCAATAAGCCTTGAAATTAACGCTCTTGCCTGGTGTGGCGTGCCCGCTCGGTCGGAGCTCCGCCAGCTACTCTTTCTATATGTGACTTTAGATTCTTGAGCAAACAAGGGTGTTTTTGAATATTGCGCAAAAGAGAGGATGATCAGATGATAAATGTGACCCATCATATCGAAAAGTACCTTAAAGGGTCCCAAAATGAAAATTGATTTTTTGGTCTCATCTGAAAGATTATATTTTAAGCTTTAAAATGACACCTTGCTTTTAGTTATTGGATGTTTGATTGCAAAGTTACATCCAAATTGGTAAAAGGCATCAGGCTGATTCAGAAAACTATAGTTCTAAGAAAATCAAGTTTAAAAGTTTCTGTACTGGTAAAATTTGAATGAAGAAAGGATTTTTATCTTGTTTTTTAACAAATTAATCTTATGTTTTGGATGTTGGAGCCTGATTAATATGATAGAGTACACTTCAAAGGTAACGTTTCCGATGAAATTAGAAATTCGACCTTGGATGTGATTTTTGACTATGCTCAGCTTCAATGGCCCGTATCTCGTAATATACTATGCCGGTATTAAGGTACCTTTCGATATGATGTGTCACAAATGTTTGCTTGCCCTCCACACGATTGGCTGACTCCCAGTAAGGTAATTTTATGTCAACCTTTTAACCTTTCATGAAAGTGCTCTTTATTGTTTCTTCCATCTTTTAGGATAGATTATGGAGAAAAACCCGCTCAATAAGAAAATCGGATCACATTGCTCCAGAGAATGCAAAGCAAATGTGTGTTGGCGTTGACCCAAACCGCAACTGGAATAACCACTGGAACGGTAATTATTTGGCACGTACCCAATTCATGACGAAAGCTTTTGAGTCATACGAAAGGGCTTGACGCAGTTGTCCTGCATCATGATGCAGAAAAATATTGAGTCATGATTCAAAGATTGATGCAGTATAGTGTACTGAATGACGCAGAAAAATTGCGTCAGGGCCTCTATCATTATAATTACTACTTCAAAGGTCTAGTTATGCGTTTCTCCTAATATTTTAGCGCCATGACTCAAAATACATTTCATCATGGTTCTTTCGTCAAACTTTACCGAATGTCGGAAGACATTCTGTCATGAATTGGGAACGATGCCTTTCTATTCAAATGCAAATAAGCAGCTGTTAAAATAACGTCAGCGGAACCCTTATTGAACTTAATTTCAGTTAGAGCTGTACGTAAAAGCAACTGATAAATATTTTCACTTCGTGTATTTTTATACAATCAAAGTATGTCACCTTGACTTAAACACATGGTCTAACAAAGTGCAGACATTAACTAATGCTAATTAAAAATTAAAACAACCGTTTCCCAATCAACATCCAGAAATTAAGAGCTTTAGTTTGCTATTGTTCAAGCCTTCTGACTGATTTTCTCATTGATTTGTATGGTACACAACTTAACGTGCAAGTACCTGTTGCGATTTCTCTCAGATAGAACACAAACGTTAAATGTAGCGGTGCCGGATATAACCGCTTGACTTGGAAATAACATAAAACAGCCCGATTTTGACGCTAAATTAACGTGAGACATACGTTAAACTGTTCTGGTGCAAATACTGTATTCTCATTCTGACAAAACTAATCGAATGATGTTGATCAGAACAAAAGGACTACAGTTATTCACGCTCAGTGATCACAACGGGGTACAAATTAATTTCATGGTTTCATGATTTCATTGCCACATGCGCATGCATAGCACCAGGGACTAGAAATTATAAACATCCACACACATTTGGTTAAGTGGATGTTATCCCATTATAGAGTATAGGGATATAAAGATAACTCATGCATATCTATAAATCAGTCCCTAAGGCTAGCTTCCTAAATAGCGTTAGCGAATACCGTAGCGACAACCGCATATTGTAAAATGTGTCTCATTTGCTTAAAATGGCCATTGTCCTTGAGAAATGTGTGCAAAAAATAGGCTTTTTATCACTTCAACCTGTTGCCGTTTTGATATGATAGGATATACCGGCACTTAAAAACTCTTTTTAGAATGGCTATAGTATATTCCTACCAACCATAACTGACTTAAGTATGTCTGACCTTAAATTTTTGCGCGAATTGGTGAAATACAACAACTTGAACTGTTGTCCGTACACAGGAATTAGCTCGGATTGGCAATTTTGACTCAATTTTTAGATCAAACAACGGCTCGTTTTACTCAAACTGTATATTTTCA
The DNA here is from genome assembly GCA_000969725.1 of Ophiothrix spiculata. Classification (NCBI taxonomy): domain Eukaryota; kingdom Metazoa; phylum Echinodermata; class Ophiuroidea; order Amphilepidida; family Ophiotrichidae; genus Ophiothrix; species Ophiothrix spiculata. The sequence goes on along the minus strand of JXSR01S005292.1, from coordinate 4,759 downwards.
GATCATTTAGAAAGTTATTTTCAACTCATATGGATATGTAAAAGCAGTAATTAAATCTAGTCTTTCCATTCGTTGAACGGTTTTTGCGCGAATTTAAGATTTTTATACACTTATATTGCCCATTTCTGGACTTTTCCACCATATAGTATAGCGAGTGCTGTGTGCAGTGATGCAGTAAAATTATTCAGTGATTAAATAGTGAGACAAAATATGTGAAAGTTTTCCATATGTATGCATTTTACAGGTGGGTTATCGCATACGGTAACCTTAACCTTATTTTCGCAAACTCCCCAATATGTAATACAGTCCGATGTGTTTGATTTTTTGTTTGAAAGATTTGGCTATACAGCTCCATGTCCAGGGATTACAATTCAGCGTCCTTGCATACCTGGTGCTTTGAAAACGGTCAATTTTCATGGCATATGTCTTTCTTAGATTTAACACGTCGGAATAAGGCATTACTTGACATTTCTTCATTATGTATACAATTCAGAAAAAATGTGTAAAAACCCCAATATACACTTTAAAAAGAAACGAAATATAACTCTACCTCATTTAGGTCAGATAGGAGTCAAAATATTCACTGTCTGAAGCCTCCATCACTAAATATGGATTTTTTAGAAGATGAAAACTTTTGTGTTCTATATTTTTAAGTAAGTTTTGGTGAGCGCCATTAGAAGCCATCCTTTTAAACAGCCGTCACATTTGTAATATAAAAATTATATTGACTAGTCATTGTTCGGGACACTTTAACAGGTAATTAGCTGAGTGTGCATCAAATACCGGGAAGTGCCAGTATATGGCACATAATATCGTCCCGATTGCAACCCGATTAGCATCTGAAGAGCATAGATTCCAGCGTAGCGCCATCAGATGATTCATCCCGATTAGCCTGGTGATTAAGCGATTGTTTAAGATCAATTGCAAAAGTAGACATAATAATGAAATTCTTCCGCTTAATTTCCAAGTGGAACGGATAGCTCAGTGGCAAGGCGTGGAGTACTGATAATCAGCGTGAATCGATTGAAAATGCTTTATGTGGCCTTCGTTCGAATCCTCTCAGATTCT
>JXSR01S005291.1:154787-172519 GCA_000969725.1 Ophiothrix spiculata | reverse complement strand
AAATTTAGAAAAAATCAAAGCCTGTTACATTGTAATGAATTTTTCCCTGACATTTTACTCGTCTCGGTATAACTTTTTATACACCGATATATAGGCCTATTAATAGAGGCTATAGATGGTCAAATGAGTAGATTATCTTCCTACATAGGGCCTACATTCTATCACAGCATCGCTAGACATTGAGTGAAATTTAAATTCTAAATTCTTTCAACTCTTCTCAGAGCATTTAAAAAAGAAAATGTGTTGTCAACAGTGTCGACGTCGGTCGCTCGATTTCGGAGAGTTTGTCGACAACGACAATGAAAACCTTTGTCGATACCAGCAGTGACCACAGTGACGATTATATGTTGAGTGACGATATTGGTTTCATGTTTTTTTTTTTCTTGTAGGTGGCTTTGCCATTCCGTGGCGGACATCACATGGCATGGGAGACTGGGAAGGACGTGGAGGAGGATGACCAGACCCATGGATACTTCTGTTGCCTGTTTCCATACCTGAAATCTTTCTGGAATCGAAGATCCAATTCTTTTAACAAAGTAAGAAATAAGTTAAATTGTCAAGTTTAGGTATACAAGCGGAGTATTATTAATACGGCAAACACCGTGGCCTGAAAGGAATTATAAGGGAGAGCACATGCCTGCCAACCACCCCCCAAATAAAAAAAATCTGCCCCTGACATTTAGATCGTTATACTTACAGATTCAGTAACTATTATAAATCTCCTGTATATTTAATTTTATTTCTTTTTTGTAGTTTTGGCCTTTTCGTTCACGCACCAACTTTTTGAACCTTAAAAAATCCCCGAAATATTTGTGCGCGCCACTTATCACCAGAAGAAAGACCATACCCGTGCATATCAATTTGCTCGTTCATATAAAGACTCCCAAAAAAGTATCGCCTCATTTCGAAAAATGGCATAAGCGCCAATACGGTATTCGCAAGCGTAATTTAAAGAATGTGTGTACAAGCGCTAAAATTTCAGCTTTCATTTGACACCTTATTTTTGACAATTGACTTAGAAACATTGTAGTTATGAACTTTTAAAACCCTCGAGGTCGATTTTTACAAAGTTGCTAATTTCATTTTTCGCACTGTACAAACCAGTAACGCAAGAGTAAGGATAATGAATGAGGTTTGACTAAGTTTAGTCACTGGAACACGCGGCCATTGGTATCTAAGCATTATCCATCAACAAATATCAAGATACGGATTTTTCAAAAAAATTTCATTAGTTCATTGTTATAAATAATGAAGAAAAGACATAAAACGAGAGAAACGACATTCAATTGGTAGTCATTTCTGGCATTAAAGACATGGCGCAGGTACCAGACCACACAGAGGACAAATAATGGTGCGCGATGTTTTTTAAGGCTAGTAATGCCTACCAGTTGAATCTGAAGTTTTATATTGTTTCTCATCATTAATAAGATGAAACAAAACCAATATCTTGATGGATGATGGTTATAGAATCCAATAATAAATGGTTTGGAAAAAAAAACGCGAGCTTCAGTGACCAAACTCGCCTCATCTTGATCCTTAGGTCTGCGCTACTGGTTTGTACAGTGCAAAAAATGAAATTAGCAACTTTTAAAAATTGACCTTGAGGTTTTAAATGTTCATAACTTCAGTATTTCTCAGTCAATTATCAGAAAAAGGGTTTCAAATGAAAGCTAAAATTTCAGCGCTTGTTCCCAATATCTTCAAATTACGTTTGCGAGTACCGTATTGGCGCACGAGCCATTTTTTCGAGGCGAGGCGATACTTTTTTGGGAGTCTTTATATTTTACTTGACTCAATATGAAATATATTTCATTTCAGATTCGAAGTTCCACTACACCAATGCTGCCATCAACGGCACCTCAAGATCCACCAATCAAGATCAAGCTCTCCCTTCGTGGTAAACATAAGGTGGAACCATCGAAGGGCCTTGAACAAGATCCCAGTCAAAGTACTAAACAAGATATGATGGACTTGCTCAGCATATCGTAAGTATTATGATAGGCCTATAATAAAATCACATTTTTGAGAATTTGAAAATATTTGAAAAAAAGTGACGAATTTCAAGATTAAATGTTGCTGTTTCTAACCCCCGTTCACTGTTGGTTACAATACAATTTGTAATTGCTATCTGTAGATAGAACCTTCAAAGGATGTACGACTACAATTTAAAGGAGTAATTGACCGTTTTTGTTGTTTCATCGTTTTGATGTATATAATGTTGTGATTTTCCACTGTACAAAATGCTGTATGATGGAACCCAAGAGTTAACGTCTTAATGAAGTAAACCTCAATCTCTACTTTTCACAAAAAATGTAGTTCCATTATCAGAAAGAATGTGACAATTTAGCGTATAAAACATGTGATTTTTGCAAATCTACGGCAATTTCATTCTTATCAATTTTTCAATTTACAGGTCTACAGACTCTGAGGATGCAACAAGCCATCTTAATAGTGAGCGTGGCCCATCAAAGTCAGGAAGCATTAACAACAATGAGCCTAGTCCACCCGACGCCAACAAAGACGAGCATTGTCCAACTGACACAGTGAGCCTCCACAACAGCGAGTCTGATCCTGCTGATGCAGTGAGCCTCCACGACAATGAGCCTAGTCCAGTTGATGCAATAACCCTCCGCAACAGTGTAACTGAGCCAACTACAGATGAGTATGAAGATGACTTTGAAAACTTCAATGATGCCGAACTGTGGGACTCTGCCGTTGATGCAGCAGAAACCAGCGATGACGAATTGTGGAGTATTTACAGCGATGACGACGATGAAGAAGGGGATGTTGATCCTGACACCTTGAACAATCTTCTCTCATCGGTTGCTTGGAATGACACCACCACACACCTCAAGTCTGTAATAACCTTCTGCAAATGTACAATCAACAAGGCTGAAAGCGCTCTTCTTAAATGGCTGAATATTTCTAGGAAACCATTTCCAAGTTCTTACAAAGGCCAGCAGAAATCAGAAGCCGTTGAGTACCTTAGTGATCCAGTTCGGTATTCTGCGGAAGATTTCCTTTATGATGTAACAAAAACACTGGAGGATCGTCCACCAAAACTTTTTCAAGAGATTGACACCTTGAGAGCGAAGCAGATGTCCTTCTTGAATAAGATCAATAGACAATATGATAGAAATATAGTACCAAAGAAAAGCTGGCCTATTAATTCAAGGGACTTAGCCTGGCATTACTTAGACGCCAGCTATGATAAAGATGGGAATAGTGTTCTGAATAGAGTCAAGTCCAAGGACGATGCCAAAACCATGAAAACCATTAAGGAAGTGAACGAAGAAGAGGAAGAAGTGGAGGACGGTGCATAGATGGGTAAAGGCTATTATGGGAAAGTGGTAGAATGAATCCTTCCGACTCTAACAACTTATATCCACTACAGGGACGGGGGCTTGGAGAATAGATGTTCAGAAATGAAATTCGGTGGCCAGACTGGCGGTAACAATGCCGATCAAAAATGTTTCTCAAGTAGCAACTATATACCCGTGGTTTGATATTTGTTTTACATCTTCAAATCTGGAAATTGTTCGCAATTTCTTTCATTTTCAATCTGTTATATACCATCCGTGTGGACGGGAAGGGAGCGGGGGATTATTACAAAATCATGTTTCGGAATTGGAAAGAGATGGGGTACAATGCTAGAGTGGTCACGGGCCAAAACTATTTTTTTTTTAAATTCATTTGATAAAAATCATAGGCCTTTTCAATTATATCATGATAGCAATGATAAAAATCACCAGTTTACGAAATCGATAATCACTTTTTATATCACAAACACAAGGTAAACACATTACTTATCGAGTGAATTAACTTTATATTTTTGAAATAGAACAAATATATTATTCTGTTATATTTTTATATGAAAAAATCATGAAAAATCATAATATTAATAAAATTACTCTGATGAAGAAAAGTATGTAGGCTATGTCCATTTATTTTGTGTTGCGACCTACTTTTTAAAATGATATTTACAAGTATCATTACGATACTGTACCGCACCACTGTTTGATGGGTTCATTTATTAATTTTTTGACCAAAATGAACTGTTATAATAAATGCAGGCCATTAAGAGTGTTAGAATTAGTTCTGGAATTAGGTGTTGAACTGTAATATTTGTTTTCATAATTTGATTTCACATTTTGTCTAAAAAATACTCATTTTAGACAGCAAAATCAGATCAAAAAACATAATTTTCAGCCTATATTATTAGTGATCAAACAGTGGTGACCGTACCGTGCGAATAACGTACCCTGGAAGAAATCGAGTACAATTCTAGTACAAGATCGGAAAAAACGGTGCACATTTGGAACATCATTTGAGTACACTTAAAGTACAATTCTAGTACAAATTGTTTGCTAAAAAATTACAAACAATTTGTACTAGAAATGATGTTCCAAATGTGCACATTTCAAATTTGTACTAGAATATTTTTGTACTCGATTTTCTCCAGGGTACTTATAACGTACACTGGTTTGGTAATCGATTACATGTATTTCAATGACCAAACTAGTGTACGTTATTAGTTCGTTATTCGTACGTTTCGTAATGTGTGACAGAGCCCTCACCAATGCAAATATATCTTTGTGACAGAGCCCTCACCAATGCAAATATATCTTTGTGGTAAAATTTGGTGGGCAATGCCAAACAGTGAATAACCATAGCCTACAAATTAAACATGATCAGCCCCACTTAGGTTGTTAGAATATATTCGTGATACATTCCCGATACAAACTGAGTAGCATCGCTTCAAGGTTTTGAAGATGTCATATACCGCCAGGGACCTTCCACATTCACCACAACCCTATTTTTGTAAATTTAGGGGCGTTGAAGGATCATTTTTTGCTTTGCTTCCAAGCATTCTGTTGACGCAGTCAAGCGTGACCAAGACATTCAATCACCTGCTAATCACTCTACTACGGATAATCATTCCATATGACCACTCAACTTGAGTAGATAAGTGACCTTGACCAAGGCGGGGTCAAATAAAGTTTGACCTAAAAATCCAAATTTTTGTTTTGCCCCCTTATGAGAAAATTGGTCACATTCGGAGTTACATTTCACACTCAACAGGATTACCTACCCGGGGGGCCGCTCGAAGATAAAAGTGGTACGCATGTTCGTCAGAAAAAAACGTCGAAAAAGGGTCAGATTTTGCCCCTTTTGCGTCGTCGACGTCTTTAGAAAAAGGGGTGCCTTTTCAGGGTAACTTTCGACATTAAGGGTCGCCATTTTACGATATCTTCTACTTTAGGGTCACTTTTTCGCCAACTATTCTAAAATTTCAAGAAATAACTACAGAAAAAGCTTCCAATGTATTATTTTGTGTTTTCTATGGCAGAAAAAAGGGCATTGTTACTCCGTTAAGGGTCCATTTCAGTGTATTACGCCATTAATGGATCAAATGTCCATTGCGACATTTAAGGGGTCGATTTTAGTGCATTACGACATCGCGAACTTTAGGGGTATGAAGTTGAACATTTAACGACATTAAGAATTTGCTGTACATGGTTTCGACATTTAGGGTCCGATTTTGAGGTGCTCTGACGAGCATGCGTACCACAGGGCGTACCGCTTATTTTTTCGAGCGCCCCCGGGATGACCTATCAAATCTGACCAAAAGCAACATAAGTTTCCAGATATTTTCATCATATATAAAGAAGTGGTAAAAATATTTTTATTCCGACTTTATGAGCAACCATGTATGTTGTATTCAATCTTATTGATAATATAGCTATCAAGTTTGTAGATCTTGCCCAGATCCTTCTGGTTACACACCACTCTAAATAGCGACTGAAAAGCAAGCCGTGTCAATTATTTGCTCACGGGGCATCCAAAGAACATACTCTAAAAAGCTTGAAATTGGGCTAAGATGTGTAATAAAATATGAAGATTCCATATTGCATCGTGAAATTGAAGTATCTTGTTTCATTTTTTCGCGAGAGTGATTCACCATAAAACGCCCCCAAAACAAGACAAAACGGGACAAAATGAGGGCAGTATGGTCTCATTACCTTCGACGCAAATTTTCTATATAATTTTCCAGGTAACTATGTCTTGAAAATCACACTAGTTGAAGAATACATGTCATACTTTAACCCTGCAATGTCCGTTTGTTCATCTAAGATTTCTAAATATGAGAAAAACACGCTCAAAAATACCCCTTTTACCATATAAAAGTATATAGGAAAGGCATTTCCTAGTGTTGAACACTCTGGGCAAGACCAGCCCAACCACTGCAGTATGACCAATTCTGACTGGTTTGGTGGTAACAAACAACTGAGCTCTGTGCAAGAGCTATCAAGTTTGAGGAGAAAATCCACGGGCTAAAGTGGCGTGCCCGAAAGGGGTGGGGGGGGGGGGGCACGTGCCCCTCCCCTCCCCCTAGTTTGGTAAGTCAGTCGAGGGAAAACGGTCCATTCGGGAATCTTGACACACAAAAGATAGAAAAGAAAGGGAAGTAGAGAAAAAAATCAAAAGGAAAGAGAATAAAAATGGTTTTAAACAAAAAAACCATGTTAAATGTTTTGAAAATCATTGAAAAACTTGCCGTGCGCTAGTGAGACCTTGAATTTCCCTAGTAGTTTTGATTAATTAAATGTGAAAAGGCAACTACTTTGGCGCGCTTCGCACGAATTTTCAGGTATTATGTCAATATTCGGTCAAAATTTACCACGTTTTGCCCATATTTCAAGATTTTTAAACAATTTTTGGTTGAATTTACAATTTTGTTCGCGTTACGCGCGCATTTTCAAAGTTACATAATTTTTCCTCAGGCCATCAGTCCCCCTATAAATATTTAACCTTCCGCAACCACTGGTCATTCGGTGGAGACTGCCATGGTTGTGCCCCACCACTCAAAAAATCCTGGGCACGCCACTGACGGGCTATCATACATGCACTTTCTAAATTGTATTCATTATGTTGTTTTGAAGTTTCTTAAAAAATATCACCACTGACACCACATGTGTTCTGCCAATAAACCGGGTCAATAACCTAATGGATGATGGGAGATATTCCGGGGATATCCCAGTTTGAAAATAGAGCTAATATATACCACTAATCACTTCCCTCTTCCTTCCTTTACTACTCCTTTACTGCACTTCTTTACTATGTGTAATCATAACGCAAGGTGACTATATTCGTTTTAAGAAAATTCGACAAAAACCTCATATGTAATCCATCCGTTAACCTACAGAATATTAAAGATTAATTTTTATTAATGTGCATTATGAAAAATGTTATTTTGCCAATCATATACACAGAGGGTCATTTTAAGTATTTATACAAAACTTGGGTCATTAATTGAATGGTGCGCTGTATTTATCGAATCCAAAGCAACACATTCCCAGGCTTATATGCTGTCAATAATGCAAATAGGTTTTCTTATTTCGTGACGTCAAATGGTTCATTTGCAATATAGTTTGGAGTATAGTAACTGTTTGGTAAACATATTGTTTACCGTACAATCTGTCTCCATAATTTTCTGCCATGATACAAATTAGTGAGGTACATGGCTAAGATTAAGTCCTTTAGGCTAAGCATATGTTCGCTATGGCTATGGTAATATTCTTTGTCGTTGTCGATATGCATGGAAATATTTGGCAAAAACTCGTAACAACATTGCTCGTATCCCCGCCAACAGAGCAAAATGAAACATTCGGGCTTAAGGCAACACTCACTGTGATACGATAATTAAAATGTGCTACCAAGACTACTGTCTAAAGAAATAATAGTCATATGTAAATGGAGCATTAGCCCTGCACTGCATCATCATCATCATCATCATCATCTGTCGACTGCGGAGCGGCCCAGGCGACTACAAGCTTTTTCCAACCACAACGATCCTGTGCTAATTCAGACTGTTTGTCAGGGCTCATCATGTTGTCTGTGTCTCCCAACAGGTATTGGATGTATCTGAGAAAAAGGGTTCGCTGCCTTCCTGGTTTTCTATGTGGTGGTATATATACAGTTATACTCCTTGCATGGTTAGTTCGAATTTTTCATGAAGTTTTTCTGAGGATAAAATAACCTTTTATAATAAACATATATATAGTATTACCCTTTTAAGACCACATGGACAGACTAACAGCGGGTTATTTTTAGACAGGGGAAGAAAATGGTATCTTACCGGTAACAATATATATGGGTCTATTTATGTTAAATGACGATATATAAGACTTCCCAAATTGAACCCTCGACATTAACGCCACTTCATAATACATGCCGCAATCGTCAATGTCGATCAAGTTCAGTCAAATAGTGCATCAGCCAACTAGAATATTTTTTTTCAGAGAGTGGGTGCATGACTTTCAAGAAGTTTTTGGAGTGACATGTTGACCCATAATAAAATATCAAGGTGCTGCATTAAAGAAATGTATTGAACATTGGTATTGAATGGGGGGAAGAAAGAATTCTGCACCAGACAAGATTATTTATTATCAAAAATCATGTGTTCAATTTTGTTGCCGGTTTAATGAAACTGAGAGTCTCCCATGACCAGGAGTCCGGGTCTAATTGAACTACACGGAATAAGTCGCTATCAATGATTTATTGATTGCATATTTACAAGTACGTTCTATTATATACAGTTAAATAGTAGCTAGGACACTCAGTCATACGGACGCTGTATTTCATTACACCGGCGTTTTTTGTCGTCGGCTCGTATACTTTCATAGATTTGGGCATATAGTGTTAACTTTTAAATCTAAACTTAATTACGTATTAGCAAAAACTTTTGTCTTAAATTGTATGACAGAATGTCCCCTGAAATTCTTTACCTTATTTATTCTTTACCTCATTTAGGCTGCCCGTTACATTTAGAGTCTAAAGAATTGAAAATTATAAGTGAAATTTTAGTTACAATTGCAAAAGGTTCGTCTTATTCATACATGTAGTAAATCGATAAGCGTCCGCGACGCAAACATACCGTCATCGGTATACCTATATGAGACAGGTATAAACCGAATTTTATCAAAACGGAACTGGTTTTACTTTTTTCAATTGGCCAGACCAAGTAGGTACCAAGCTGTCACCAGCAACTTTCGATGATACCCGGAAACTTCTGTCGAATCATATTGCGCTGGGATTTGGCACATGTAATAAAAAGTTCGTGTCGTCTGCACAAGGCGATATATATATTGAGACTGTTTTGTCTTTTGACAGTTAGTTTCATGGGATGCTGATGTAGCTCATATATGTTGTTTAGCAGCTAAAGTTTGAATTCTCTTTTGTTCAGTGTTTGGGACTTTTCAAAAATTCTGTTCATCTTATACCAATTCGACTGATAGATTGACATTATTTAAACCATAATCATGGAAACCAACAATAACAGTATAAAAAGCGAGCCATCTGCTGAAAATTCGGTAAATCATAACGTTTACCTTGGTTTCACAATTGTGTTATTTCTTATTGGACTTTTCGGCAATATTCTCATCATAATTGCCTACACCTTATACAAGAAACTCCGCTCTCACGCTACAACATTCGTTGTTAATACTGCTGTTGCAGACATTTGCGTCGGAGTTCTCGGTGACGTTTTCATTATTGCCGGTGTGGCGACATCAGGAGACTATCTCAGAGGAGATGCCAACCGCACGCTGTGCGTCTTCTCTTCCTATCTCTGCGCATCGGTATGCATAGTATCAGTGTGGAGTATCGCAGCAGCGAGCTTCAACGGCTACGTTCGCGTATGCCACACCGCTTCATATGACAAGATCTTCTCACCAATTACAATGCCAATTATGATCGTCGTTCTGTGGGCAGCTGGTATTCTGATCTTGTTCCCTACGCTATTTGGATGGGGCGATCACTACTATGATGACGTTCTCAAATTTTGCATACCAAGCAGTACATATTCATGGACCTACACATACTTCATGGTGTTTGCAGGATGGGGCATTCCCTTAGTGGTTATCCTCTATTCCTTTGGTCGAATTATCTACACAGTAAGGAACTCCAGCTGTATAATGAAGCGTCACAGCACCCGTAGTCTGAAGACCGACAAGGGCAGTTTTAAGGGCAGTGTCAAAGGAAAATCAGGTGAGTGAAATAAAAATGGTCTAGATAATATAGCGGGAAATATAGGTCTATCGAGGCTAGATTTAAACGGGTTACTTTATATGGTAGAGGGACACATCCTACCACTACATGCCACTAGTTAGTTATTGTAATCTTGCATTATGGGTACTAACTACTCACATGACTCCGAGCGGTTAGAGCACGGGTCACTCGTAATACAGAGGTTGTGGGTTCGAGCCCCGGGCCGGGCCGTTTTCGTCTCCTTGTTTCCTTGGGCAAGAAACTTTACTCTACTTGCTCCGTGGTTCGGAAGCCCGGGTTCGGAAGTCACGTAAAGCCGTTGGTCCCCTGTACGAATGGACTTTTTAATGGGGTATGCATGTCATGCAAGTACTGTGTATCATTGTTTGATTGAATAGTACAAAAATTCCCATAGGAAGAAATGCATGATGGGATACACACGATATACTAGTATTCTCTAATACTACGACCCGCATGGAGTCATATTACGAAGTGACATATGAGAACATCCCTTGGCAAAGAAAATAACATTGTAACGGTTACTAGTATCTTGTTGTAGATCACTTGCTGAATTTAAACTTAGAACATATCTCATGAAGCAAGTATTTCTCTTATGTTCAGTAACTTGTGCATTTTGATTTCATATATGTTTTTCGTTGTCATGCTTGTATTTGTATAATTATTTTGTTGTAAATAAGTTTTTTTGTAGTTGCACCTCGAGTTCGTGTTTTGGTGGATTTGTGCGCATTATAAATCCACATCATTAAACAAATTGAGTAACAAACAGTTTTGTTTAAAAGGTCTAGCCTAGATGCCACTTACAATTAAAACTTTTATAAATACTCTAACTAAAGTCTAGAAGTGTAGTAAAATCAAAAAAAGTATACACAGAAATGGCTCAAATTGAGAGAGAATTTATTAGCAATGTATCATTCTGTTATGGTGTGTGACTATCCAGTGTTTTCTAAATCTTAGATTTGTACCTCAGATGAATTTGCAAGATCAAATATCGAACAAAGCTCCTATAGAGATAATTTAATACATATTAAAAGTTCTAAACAAATTCATCAAAACTAATTTGTTTGCCCATCACAGGTGTAGAAACAGGATATCTTTAAAATTTAAAACTAGAAACACTGTTTCACACCATTTTTTTGCATCCAGAGGAAAACAAATTGGTAAAGAATTGCAATTTTCTCAAATATTCCTCAAAATCATGGAAAACTACGTAAAAATGTAAGTAAAAAAAGTAGTGGGATTAATCTAAGCCAACTTGAATTTCTCACAGAAACTTTTAAGTTATTGTTAACTTAAAAGTTAACAATAAAGTTCTGCAAAGATACCTAAACTTGAGGTGTTTTACGCAATTCTTTTATCAAATTTTTCGGTTTCTATTTTTACAAAGAAACCCACAATTCTCACGGTCTGGCTATTTAACTTAGGCTTACAGATACTTCAGTTAATAACGACAGAGTTGTACAGTTATTTCAAGGTGTTTACAACTTGAACTTGAAGAAAAAGTTCTAATTTTTCAAATATTGTACTCGAGTTTGTTTTTCCTTTTCTTATTCAAGGATTCCTTTGAAAACCACCGTGCTCATAATGTGACGTACTAGCGTATTTAATCCTAATATGTTTCTCTAGTACATGAAATCTAGATGTATAATATAATAAAAATCTTTATTCAAATATTTGAATCATAAGTTCAATGTCGAATGATGACAGTCACAGTGCTACTCAAGCAAATAAATATAACCTAAAATTGACATTTCTATAACGATAATTGCCAATGTTAAAGCTATATATTTTATTCCATTTAATTGATTGTCAAAATTTGTTGACTAAATGAGTCATATTGGACCTGCTTCTAATGTGCACGTATATATTCAATTCAATAATACGGTATGTCAAATACTTTAAAGTTGTGTCTGTGACCTATGTGACCAAACTAATCAAATGTTGAAATAAATCACGTTTGTTAAACTAAAATACATGTGGGAATTCTTAATACAAAATACTCAGATCTTGTGATAGAATGTCACTATTTGAAGGTTATCCAGGGTTTGAATATTATTGTTGTATTCTTTACTGTAGGTAAAACAAAAGGACTTTTTCAACAAATCTGACATGAAACGCACGTTTGCCATTTTTGTTTGTTCAAATATCAATAATATATAGTGAATTCGGAGTTTTTTCTATATAGTTGTTATTTTTTACCACCAGGGAATTAGAGAATCATAAGGCTATGAATATCCGTAACTTGAAAATATTTTTTACTGAAATTGCATTCTTAAATCACTGATGCCACATTTTACGAATATTATACCAATTGAATCATCGGTACTTGAATAGATACAAGGTACTTCATAAACATATCAGAAAAATTAATACAACTGAATTCCTTTGAATCCGTGTTGATATCATCAATCTCACGTTGAGGGCCGGGCGGTTTTCGTCTCCTTGTTTCCTTGAGCAAGAAACTTTACTCTACTTGTTCCGTGGTCGGACAGTCACGTAAAGCCGTGGGTCCCCTGTACGAATAGACTCCTTCATGGGGTATGCATGTTATGCAAGTACTTGTATCATTGATTGATTGATTGAAGGCTCATATTCAATCAATCAAACAGTGATACACACACTAATCATAAGTATTGCAACATCGTCGAGTGTTGTTTTGGCGCAAAATTTAAATAGCATTTTCAAAACGTTGGTTTGATAACATTGTTATGTTAGTTATAATGATATCTTTATAAAGTTGTTTTCATGTTTCTTTCCTTTAACTATTTTGATGAATTGACACTTATTTCAATAACTAGGGGGCTAGCCATGCAATTTAATGATAGCGACTACTCACTTCTACAATGCCACTCAGAATAAGCAATTCTTTGAGAGCTTATATCTGTCGAGGATCAGGTGTTAAATTAATCAACTCATGTCTCTTGAAATGTGTGTTATTCAAGACTCGTCAGTTAATGTTATCTCACATGTCTTACTTCATATTTGCGTAATGCGCATGGGCGTTTAGATTGATACTGCTAACGCCTTTTTCGAAGATCCTGTCATCAAAAACCTGCGTGCAGTCGAGTGTGACGTCATTTTCAAGAACGATAAGTGATAATTTACAATCTGTTGACATGTTCCTAAAATACTTTAACATTGGTTTGCTGAGAATGACGATAAATTGGATGTTATCGATATTCCCGTCATTTGTTGCAAGTTTTTTGAATCAATACATACCAATGAAATTAAAACCATGAGTTATACACCAATTTTTGTCAACAAAGAAAGGTTACAATGGTCGTAGCCGTCATATTTAAAACTCAAAGCACATATTCTTTAATTATCAAAACTTAATTAGACCCACACTCCTTAATGAAAATAATATGGCGTCAATTCAGGGCCAATTCGCCATCCCAACTCATCGGTGCCCGTGTGCAAGTGTGGTCAATTGTTTCCCTTTCGTTACTCTACACATAAGATAGGTAAAGTCGAAACCGAAGCTTGTTTGCTAACGGCCGTGGTGCCCATCTCCATTTCCTTGGCGTTTAGGCCAGACTCCACTACTGTGTATGTCTGTTGGGGTACGCCACTCCTCCCGCACAAACGAGTCTGATTTACCTTCCCAGTACTTTTTACACACTGGTACCCATTTCTGTCACCTGGGTGGGGAGGAACAATGTGGACAAAGAATCTTGCTCATGGACTCAACACTGCAGTGACCGGGCCGGGGCTTGAACCCACAACCTCTCGATTATGAGTCCAATGCTCTAACCACTGCGCCACAGTGCTCCACATATGAGTCTACAAGACTACAATCCTTAAATATTCCTTCAAGAATAGTTATACGCAGGTATTTTCACTTTCTGGGCAGTACTGAGCTACCAAAAAGACCAATGGGTAAAATGGCAAAAACCTATTTTTGTAATATGATTGGTGGTTTTCCATATGTGCAGTCTTTCACGGACGACTTTTTATACACTAGATATATGCATTACTAGATTCCCCCGATAGAAATTATTTGGCAGCAAAAAATATAAACGCACATCCATATAACAAAACTGGATTCCTTCGGTTCCCAGGGGTACAATGTGCTTGAGGTCTTCATTCAGTATCTCTCATAACGTCGCCATTTTGAAAGCAACAAAATTTATTAATGGACTAAAATAAAGCTAAGGGAACTGTTTTATGCATTGAACAATACACATTGGTAACATTGCTCAGCTAAACAAGAAATCAAACATTAACTATGGACGAGTTATACTCGCAAACACCAGGATTTACGCTATGTTGCAATACTTCTGATAAAGTACTTGCATAACATGCATGCATATCCCATGAAGGAGTCTATTCGAACAGGGGACCCACGGCTTTACATGACTGTCCGACCACGGAGCAAGTAGAGTAAAGTTTCTTGCCCAAGGAAACAAGGAGACGAAAATCGCCCGGCCCGGGGCTCGAACCCACAATCTCTGATTAAAATATATTGGATTCATAAGAAAAGTTTGGAAAGACAAAACCAGAAGATCAAAATATACACACAACTCATCTCTCTAAAGAACACCAATGACCTTCATATTGATTTAACAAAACCGAAATTAGCTCTAAATAATATTTCCGATGAATTGGAATAAACTATAGACATATGAAAAACTGTGTTTCCCTGGCTTCCTTCAAAACAAAGTGAAGCTTAGTACATTCTTATCCAATTTTTAAATTGGATAAGAATGTACAAAGCTTTACTTTTTATTTTTAAAACTCCCTTGTAACTGAGTCTTAGTACGCTTCAACCGTATTTTTTATTCATGTCCTGCACCCTAATTTGATTTTGATCTATTTCCAATTGAACAAGGCGGCTGTGGTACGCCTACTACATGATGTAACATCTCCATTGGGATTTTGTGTTTGAATTATTTTGCCACAAACTTCTTCAATTAACTGACTCTTATATATCTATAGTTTCAAAAGGAGAAAAAAAAAACATCTTTAGATATGTTTTTTCTCCTTTTGTAACTAATGTGTATCATCGACCACGCTGCTCTGTCATGTCTGTATGATGGCATCCACATCTCGCATATAAACTGCTGTGCACATTACTTATTTGATATTATTTGTTTGCAATATGAGATAAAACAAATAATTAAATATGAAAAATTAATTCCATCAAATTTCGTATATTGTTTATATCGTACATAAAGGTTTCTGTAGGTTATTATAAATTGTTTTTCATGTTTCGATAACTTTAAACTTTCGGTAAATTCATTTTCATTCTTTGTTTCAACAAAGTTCAGTCTTCCTTTTAAATACTTACTTCAAATAATGCGGGCATAACACAATGGCAAAACTTGTATGTATACTTGTATACGAAAAATTTAATTGTTAAAAATTATGTCATACTTTATTTTTTGGAAAATGTTGCTCAAAGATTTATTAAAGTAAAACGTTCTGCACGCAATCACAGCTAGTTAAAATTCCTATAAGGCCAAAGGCTGTTCTCCATTATTAGTATTACAGTATTATTCTTATTTAAGTTGGATATTCATCCCGGATGTAAGACTCACTTTGGCAAGAATGCAATGCTGACCAGGATGCAAAATAAGAAGTTAAAATAGTAACTTTGAAGTCACGTGTTATATGTACCTCAGCAAAACTGTTGGTCATTGCCCACTCACATATATTCGTGATTAATGTAACATGATTTATATAATTGTTTACGTCTTCTGCGCCTGTTCATAGCTAGGCTTTTGTAAGATTTTGGCCCGAAATTATGCTCCTGGAGCAGCTGCTCCAGGAGCAGTATCTAATACATACTCCGGGAGCATGTATTAGATACATCTAGTTACTTGCTTCTTTATCAATGCAATTTTGCAAGACAACATTTAAACATGCTCGGAGCAGCTGCTCCAGGAGCAAAATTTCGGGCCAAAAATTTCACAAAAGCCATAGACACTGCATGCCATCACATTTTTATATTTTACAAATGGTAACATTCAAACATGCTCGGAGCAGCTGCTCCAGGAGCAAAATTTCGGGCCAAAAATTTCACAAAAGCCATAGACACTGCATGTCATCACATTTTTATATTTTACAAATGGTTGGTTTAAATATCAGGAGCAGTATTCATAAAAAACCCTTACACTTAAATGCATTTTAGTTATTGTACAAATGCTAACTGAATTTTATAAAAATTATTTCCATTTTCCGAGTATTAAACAGGTATTCTTAAGTCACGCTTGAAGTGTTTTCTTATATTTAAAAGCAAATAATTTAAATATATGCTGTAGAAACTCATAACATTTTAAGGTAAACTTTTAAAGGTGCCTCAATAATAATAATAATAATAATAATAAAACGGTGCTTATGAAGCGCCTAACACCGGAGTCTCTAAGCGCTAACATCTCTAAAAAGTTGCCCTTAAATTTATAAGAGTTAAAGGATTCTCTTAGATATTTGTTTCATTAGGTGTAACCCTTAGTAGTTGTCCTTAAATCCAGCAGATTTACGGGAATCCATTTAAAAACAAAAGTGTGTTTTATACGACCCCTGGCATTTAATTACGTCATTTTAATAGATTGGTTATAATACAAAAAAACTTAAAGTCATTGCACATTTTCAGGGATTACATAATATCATCTTCCTCAATTGTATTTGTAACAATGGAACAATTGTACCAACTGTCACTCAATGACCCCCTAATTCTTAAACTTCCTTGCCACTAAAACAACCTATGTCACTCAAAGACCCACAATGTTCTTAATTTGATGTAATTTTTTAAAAAAATTGCAAAATTCGTCGCAAATTTCGCAAAAATCGTCGAAATTTTGCAAATATTTGAAGTTCTTTCATATGTTTTCGAATTTGATCTAAACTAAAGCAGATAATATGATAGTCAATTGTGCTTTAAATTACGAAACCAAAAACAAATATATAACTTTTCGAGAGTAAATTAATCGTTGATTAATGTTTCCTTAATCTTATTTCCAAATTCATTATCTTTGTGAGGAAATGTGATGACTCACACCGAAAAGGGGGACTTTGCGACAGAAAACTTTTCAAGATACAGGTGAAAATAGGCAGCAAAAAATAAAGAAAATAATAAGAATTTTCAGCAGATTTTCTGTTGTAAAATTTGATCGCCTTAATCAATTTCAACAAGTAAGGTGTCATTTTAAAGCTTAGAAAATACTGCAACAGATGAAATGAAAAAAATCAAAATTGATATCATCTTTAAAGTCCCCTCTTTCGGTGTGAGTCATCACAGATGTACTCGAGGCTAATCAGGCTTTATCAGAAAGAGTAATCTGCATTCCGTATTTGAGCAGTGGCATATAGGTTTCTGGCGCCCGAATATGTTTAAAAATGATAAGATCACATACTTTAAAATCTTAAACTTATTCAAAATACATGTATGTTTTTATTATACTATGACCTACAATTGTTTTTGATGGGCAGCGTTGTTGATTGGTCCATTGTATGTCCCGAGCCATTAAAGCCTCTCTCTCGTGAACATCTCTTAAAAGGGTGACTGTTTCTGAATCCAAAATATACCCTTTTACCCCTATTCACACCCAAAATCGTGATTTTACAGGTACTGTTTTCACACTATACTAGGGTATTAAAAGGTACCCATTTCATGAAAATGGCTGTTTTTGATATTCTAAACGGTGTCACTTGATTCATACTTA
>JXSR01S005291.1:53898-85621 GCA_000969725.1 Ophiothrix spiculata | reverse complement strand
CGTATTTGGTTCCACACGTGTTGCACTGCAGGTTAAATTACGCATGTTTATCTGATGAAAGTGATTGATCATCAATTTTGAGTTGAATGATGTACTTGAACATAGCTTCAGATAGTGGAGCCCAAGTTTCAGCAACGTAATGGTGCAGTTCAGATTACTGGTTAATACAAGAGCCCTCTGAACTCCAACTCACGTAATTTTGATTATTTGTTTGTTTTTGTTTGTATTGTTTTCTTCGGTAAATGTTTTCCAACAGAGTGGTTAGACTTAGTCACTCAATCGTTGTCAGATAGATTTCAGGTCCTTAGATGCTGTAAAGTGATGAGATTACATTGAAAGTTCAGCTAGGAAAATACATTGAAAAAGCCTTCAATTCATACAGGGAATGCCCGTAACACAACATGCAGTGCAACACGTGCAGGTTAGAGTACTTAAATTGATTGCACATCAATGTTGTGTACTCCATTGAAGGGTTTAAATCAGAAGGAGATAGAAGCAATCGTGGACAAGCCACTTTGAAGCAATATAATTGCTAATAATGGACTGTATCTTAAAAACCAATGATCAAAACTTGATAAAAAAAATGCAGGAATGGTTTAAAACCTATCCCACATGATGCCTTTGCCAACTGAAGTTGATAGAGGTACAATTGCTGAGTAAAAAATGACTTTGAACTTGGGTTTTGAGTTTTCGAACCACCCTGTATATACTTATTTTCTGATTTTCCCGTGGGTGCGGCTTATATTCCGGTCGGCGTATATCCCGAAAATTACGGTTATGAATATAAGAATGAATTGAAGCACATGTTAGATCACATTTATTTAAAGTGCATGAATTAGAAAGTTGTGTCCGAATCCCGCTGATATTGGCTAAGCCCCCTTAAGTAATATTTGCAAGAGCATGGTAAGTCAGTGTTGAGCCTGATCAAAGTGCAATTCCAGTGCAACCCTTTTTGAACCTGTACCACTATCTACTGGAATTTTTTAACACAACTTATCTCTTGAACTTTCTCTCCTTATTGATGCCGAGTGATCCATATAATAATATATAATTATAAAGTAGTTATCTTATATATTATCTGGTGGATTTATAAGTATCTTGGTTATGTCAGATGCGGGAATAAATGAGATAACGTTCCTGGTCCCTGGAATGTGACCTTGAACAAGACAGTTATGAGATCTCGATGTAATTTAGGTAATTTAATATTCATAAGATATTTTGAATTTCAAACAAAAACATAAAAATGATTAAAAGTAAACTTGTAAGTATAGTAGAAAAATACATTAATGTGATTTAATCAATTTGGGGTAAAAAGTAACCAACTTTTTAAAAGGAGATGTGTCCTTTGTTCCATTTATGAAGGGCATTTTTGGAGAAGTTACCTTTTGTTCTTTATAACATCTGATTAAGGGTACGAGGAATCCATCTGCTCAAGAAAATGTGAATCCTAACTATTTTTCAATCATGAAAAGTTTCCACTGCCTTTGCGGGGACTCGAACCATGGATTATGGCAGGGGTTAGTCATGCATTACGAAGCGAGAGATCTACCGCTGAGCTATCAAGGCAGCGTTGAGATCGTGAACTAATATCTAAAACATAAACATTAGAATGCCGTATTTTTCTTTTGTTTACATAAAAATTGCAATTGCCTCATTGGAATGCTCAATTTGTAAGTAAATTATGCGAATGCGTATAACAGACAAAATTTATATAATGTAGATACTAAAAACAGGCAATTCACAGCTCAAACAGGGCAAACTCAGAGTCGTAATTCACGTCCGGATTTTCGGGCAAAACAACGCGGGTTTGTTACATTATCATTCAAAATCAACTCAGCATATTTATAAGATATTGTTTGTAATTCCATAAGAAGTATCTAGCCTATAATCTGTCAAAATTTGAAACCAGTCGAATTGTTCGAACATCATGAAATTATGAGGTTTCGGCGAAAAAGGGTCAACTTTTTCGAAGTAGTCTTTAGGCGTCATTTTGACCTTGATAATGGACGTGAAATTACTAGTAAAGTTACATGTATAAACTAGAGACTCTATTCAATATGTACGCCAAAAATTGTGATATTCTAATAGGTGTAAGTAGGTAAAAACTTGCAGTAAACATGACATTCAGCCGAGCGAGACGTTTTAGGGACTGTAGCCTTAAAACCCTGGATTACTGTTTTGGTCGGAGATCTCTCGATTTGTTTGCAATTTTTGGATGACACAGACGTTTTTGAAAAAGTGCTTTACATCGTTACAACCGGCAGATATTCGTGATTAAATTGGTATATATCATGGTTTTGAGCAACGAAAGAATCATTTCGCAAATTGTAATCAGAGTCTGACTTTCTACACTGTCAAACTTGGGCGTGCATAAATCACTGCAGTGCGAATCAAAGCTAGCGTCGTTCACGAGAGCTACCGCGTAATCATCCCGGTAATCATCAGTTGAACACATATCTAAACACGCTTAACTTTGCTTGCGTCTTTTTGGATGGGATCAGTAAAAATATTGTGAATTTGGTTCATAAATAACGATGTACCTGATAATATGTACTTTTCTTTCATGAAATTAATTCAGTGTAAGTCCTTGCAATATTTTGAATATGAGTAATTTTAGTGGTCGGGGAGTAAGTACAATTACTGTAGTTGCCATTTTTGTATTACCTCACTAGGATAACGTTCCGTGTCGTGCCGTGTTGTTTATTAACCCTACACCCGGTGTATATCTTAAACACTTTGTCAAATGAAAAAAAGGTTGGTTCATTTGGTGAAATTGAACAAATGACCTCAAATTCGGGATAATTTTTCAATACGAAATGCCACATGGAGCTTCTTTTGGGCTTTAACTATCGTCACGCACTACAGAAGGAAATTGAACAAAAATCAATTTCTTAGTTTGTAATTTTTGCACGCCCTTAAATTCTTTCTCATGTTGTAATTTTATCAAATTTAACGCTATTTTAAGTACAAATATCGCCACATCTTCAATATTTCCGAAACCGTTTGAACCACGGATGTGATTTTCGTGTCGTTTTACTTTGGAAATAGAGTACAAATCGAATGTGTTATGAAAACCAGTTGAATAGAATAGTAACTTTTATTTTGACTTTTGTCGTTGATATCTCTACTAAAAGGAGTTTCATGTTCTTGATGAGGCAGGTATATACCTATAAATCAAACACATTGATATGATTTTACATGGGATTAAAGGAGCTGTAGGTATAATCTTGAATACAGAGACCATCATAATTGAAAAAATATTATCATCTGAAAGTTGACGTTCTTTGTTGTATGCTTATTCTACAAATTACTGTGGAATCTTTACGACTTACTCAAACTGTGAAGACTCCAATTCGGAGATTCTAAATTATGCTCACTTCTAGAATGGATTTTGTTCATTTTTGTACCAAAGCAAGAGGAGACATCGTTCATTATTGTCGCCAAATTACATTGTCTGGGATTATTTAGTTTTTGAGATACGTGGCGTTGAAATTTTGATGACTTTATTCTGGGACACACTGTAGCCCATGTGAGCCTGCCTTCGAATATGAATTTTACGTATCTCATGATCGGACACAATAAACAATATGTGAAGATGCTTTATTACCCTGATATCACGAAATTTTATTTTATTTACACTTTCTAGTATTATGAGCATGTAGAGATATAGTATATATAATTTCCATTTCGCTCATAGAAACTTCCAGCATGTTCAGTGTGATTTTTTAAAGAATCGGTATAGTAAACCTAGTTCTATATCTTTTTGTGCAACCGGTAACTAAAACATGTAAATATTCAGGTGCAGTGTTATAGGAGGGGCGACCGACATTCTGAAACTCATACAGTACAACTAAACTTCTCATTGATGCAACAAAATTCTGACGAGCCAGAAAAAGCGTCTCCTCACATGCGCACATACAATTATCTAATGGACAATTAATTTCAATTTCTAAACACTGAAAAAAAAAATACAACGTACATCAAAGTACATTTATAACGTTTTCAACAGTTTTTAGATCATTTCTTATGCTTTTTTTTTCTCTCCTTTCCTTCTTTTTTATCTTTTCATTTTCGCTCTGGCGCCGTCCCTGCAAATGTCAAAACATTACATTGTTACCTTAGAAAATCAATACACAAAAATTAGTAGAAAAGACGGTGAAAATATGATTGTTCCATTGGAGATATGAAAGCCTGACAATATAGTTCTAACACAGAAAGACAAACATGATCTTATATATTTTGTACAAAAGACCCTGAGAAATTCATGTTTTCTTTGTGCTTTCAATATCAAACAGTCAAACCTTCATCAAAAATCACATTGCAAATACTTTGACAGTGCTTTCCGTTATTTGATATGCAAGATGATCGAGCATGATGCACTGCCATGTATAGCGTTTTCATTCGTAACTTAACTTTCGTTTTGTCCTTTTTTGTTCAAATATCTGTTCAAAATGATCCATTTTCATCAACATGAAGCTTGTATAAAGTCAGTTTAAAATGAAATGCAAACAATGTTGTCTGAAAGACTGACAACGCAATTATAAGCGAATTAAGTTACCATTCTCTTCTCTCCTCAACTTGTTAGCTATAATAGTTTTATGATTCTTGGAAGTGATCATTGACATCTGAAAAGCACTTTGTTGCTGCAACATCTTTGCTATCTTTGTGTCAAGGATCACAGGATTCACAGCAACCGCAACAACATTGTTTATGTCTGTGGAATAATCTAAAAGCAGTATTTCGTAAAGATGTATTCATACAAACATAAATTATGACATTGAACCAGCTATTTGAAAATGCCAACCAATGCACTAAGAATTCGCTCCACTCTGGTATCGTTACTCCTGTCACACACGCAAATAAACTGGTTATGCTGTAAGGTGCCCACGCAATCATAAAGGCAAATGTCACGACAAAGAACATCTTTAGGGCTTTGTGGTCGTTGCTGTACGATGATGTCGATCTTCCATATGATCTTCCGGAGCTTCCCCCAGATGTATCGCTCTGTCGATGATTCAGATTAGGACTTCCTGGTGCTGAAGCCGCAATGCGTCTTACGTGTTTTTGACTTATCATAAGTAATCTTAAGTAAAGTACACTTAAAATGATGCAAGGTACAATAAATAAAGACATGCCTATGGTTATTGCTACCGCCAGACAGTGTATATCGTCCTCCCACATCCAGGCACAGGTTACAGAGGAATTATTGTACTTCACAGGCGGGCTATTGTACCAAAGGCAAGAGATGATTGAAAATGAGAACAGCCATACTAATCCAGTGCATATCATAGCCCTTCTTCTGGTTACCAGAGATGGGTAACGTAATGGATTGCTTACTGCAATTATGCGGTCTATGCTGATACATACCAGTGAGGATACAGATGTTAGACAAAATATTGTGACGAAGGCAGCAGTTGCGATGCATATTGCGTTCCCCCAAGGCCACCACCCTAAAAAGGCAGGTGCTATGGAGAAGGCAGTTATCACGCCAACAGAGAGATCAGAGACAGCCATGGATATCATGAAAACTTTGGCACCGTCACTTAACGCGTTTGTTTGCCGAATAACGTGGATGCAGATTAAGTTGGCTAATATTGTAAATATCGAATGGAAAGTTATAAAAGTTGTGCGAAGTGCCATGACAGCAGTACATGGATGAGATGCAGGTGGACCAGCAGTTTGCAATTCCATGGTGGTAAAGTAGTCCATTTCACCTATTGCTCTATACTTCTATCGTCAAGAAAGCAGCGCCATTTTATGATGAGACCGGCTGCTCAGCCTGCATTCTTGCAAGGAGCAAATATATACTTTACTTGACCTATATACAAAATACAGATACATTGACATGGTAAATGATTTATCAGTTTAAAAGCTTTATTTCTAGACTTTGGATCTAAATTATCGACTGATAAGATAGGAGGTCGAGCCACTTTCTCTCTTGTTTTTGGTTATACATACGGTGGAACTACCGCGTGAGTCAATAAAAAATGTACACTTATAAAAGTGCTTGTATAATCATGATAATGTTGTTAAACATGTTAAACAAATTTACACACACAGAATCCTGCACTTGACACCAAACGTATATGCAAAACTGCATCCGAAAACTTTGAGGAAATTGGTAAAATTTGGACTTGCGCCAACTGGTTTAAATCCGGGATGCAAAATTTTGCGATAATGAATCAACACAGTAAAGTTAAAATTATGGAGGTAGTGATTTCTACTTAAATTTACAAATTTGGAGAACAGTATAGCCTCTCATCTCAACCAACGGATATCTGCACTTTTTAGCACATGTCACACTGTTCCTGGCGAATTTTGTCCACCTTGCTTCAAAGCCATCACGATTTGTGGCGAGGCTGTGTAAATTTGACGCTTCACCATGTTCACGTGGTCCCACAAAAAAGAGATGCACGTCGGTAAGAGTGGGGATCTTGAAGGGCACTCTATACAGGTTGGTTGAAGCAGAGGTCCAGTTTCTAAAAAGCATGAGTATTCTTCTATTACGGGAGCACTATCAGTGCCCATTGAACAGTGGCGTGCACAGGATTTTTTGACTGGGGGCACAAGATTTGGTTTCCCCAGAAATACACCATGGGAGGGGTATGATTGGATGTTTTAAATACGCACAGAGCGCGCAAAACAATCGCGCGAAAACTTAAAACAAATTTGCTACTTGTACCTAAAATGGAGATAACTCTTGATAAACGCGCGAAGCTCTTTCAGGACTATCTCTTTATACGCCTCTGGTATGACTAACTGCCACTTAATGATCTTTCCATCTCCAGACTCCCACCTACTGTGTAACATTCCATTCTTTAGCTCCAACCTTTCCCACTGGGCCCAATAACATTTTGCTGCTTTTGACAATGGTGAAATCTCATCCCATCCAAGTCATGGTGCATTCCCTTGTTTGGCTTTAACTAAAACACTCAAATCGGGATCCTTCTCTTGCGCTGTTTTCATCTCTTGCTCCGTCCACAGGGAGTTCATTGATACAACACAAATATGCTTCCTTTCACCATGATTCCTGTGGTTGCAACCTTTGCGGATACTACGACATTTGGGTGCTGGAACAGGCTTTCGATAATGTTTGTCATGATCTTTTCCATTCTGCTTTGGCTGAGTTGTACTTCCATTTCGTTGGAATACATAGTCCGGTAAAGACCCCCGGAAGTCTAACGGTTTCTGTATGGTTTAATCTGTCGGATTCGACAGTCTCTCTTCAAGATTGTTTGAACCTGAGCTCCTCGTATTACGAACAGGCGAGCGACCTGTTCTCTGCCTTGGAAGATTTTCATCCTTCTTCTGATGATCTTGTCTTGTGCGATCGCCTCGATCCGACATCTGGTGACCCTTCTGCCCGAGCAACTGCTCCGCCGGAGCGCTAGGATGATCCGGAGTACTTGTTCACTGCTTGGAATCAGCCTGTTCTGATTGATTGTCACGTTGGACTCCTGTTACTGGTCCTTTGATTTTTGGTTCAGCGAAACACTTCCGGAAATAATCCTTAACATTGCTCACATCAATCCGCTCTTCCGGATCACATTCAAAAGTTCGGATTTCTATCAGGTTATCATCGGATTTCCAATGAACAGATAGATTCTAGTGCTTACGTCCGGCATCTTGTATCCAACCTGACTGTTGTTCATCTATAAGATTGCATTGCCTGTGTGAAAGTAATCGTAGTCCCCCTGAAATGGTAGTCCGCCTTCCATAGACCATAACGGGATAAAGCGTGAAGCTAATGGTGCGTGAGAGTTGTTAGCCTATACTTTACTGTAGAACCCGGACAATAAGAACGGGAGACTACTATTCCTGCTACACCGGCATGTCCCTTGACAGGACGATGTACTATTGGGTAATCATATTCACCCAGCACTTGGATCCATCTTGCCACCTGACCTTCCGGATTTTGGAAGATGAGCAACCAACGAAGCGATCCGTGATCGGTTCTCACAATGAATTTTCTCCCATATAAGTATGGTCTGAAATGTTTCACAAAAGTCACCACTGCCAACAACTCACGCCTGGTGACGCAAAAATTCCTTTCTTCCTTCTTTAATGTCTTACTTGCATATGCGATCACCGCTTCTCGCCCATCTTGTTGTTGAGAGAGCACTGCTCCGATCCCATAACCACTAGCATCCGTGTCCAAACAGAGCATTCCTCCTGTCGGATTTGGGAATGTAAGTACCGGCGCCGTGGTCAAACACTCTTTCAGCTGATTGAAAGCCTCCTCACACTGCTCTGTCCAATTAAAAACTCTATTCTTCTCTGACAATCTCTGGAGAGGGCGAGCAATATCACTATATCCTTTGACATATCTTCTATAATACGAAGTCAGTCCTAGGAAACTTTGTACTTCTTTCAAATATCTAGGTGTCAGCCATTCCTTGATCCCCTGGACCTTCTCCGGATCAGTGCTAATCCCGGACTCACTAACAATATGGCCCAAGTACGTATAACACCTTCCTTTGAAACAGAGCGCATTTCTTCGGCTTCTACTTCTTCAGTCTTTGGATCTCTTCCTCCACAGTTTTTCCAAACACAATTATATCATCTCAGTAGATTAGCAGCACTTCCCACTGTAATCCGGTCATGATCCTCTCCATGAGCCTCTCGAATGTAGACGGCGCATTGCATAATCCGAACGGCATAACTGTCCACTGATATAAACCTCCTCTCACCACGAAGGCTGATTTCTGTTTTGCGTCCTCGTCCAACTCTACTTGCCAATATCCGGAGCAAAGATCAAGTGTGGAGAACCATTTTGACCCAGAGAGTGAATCCAGAGTCTCATCGATCCGAGGGATCGGATATGAATCTTTAACTGTGACAGAATTAAGTTTCCTGTAATCGACACAAAAACGTTTGGTGCCGTCCTTTTTGGTAACGAGGACTATAATGGGCGACGACCACGGACTAGTAGATGGTTCTATCACTCCTCTGTCTAGCATATCCCGTATTTGTCTGTCAGCCTCGGCTTGGAGTACAGGCGCCATTCTTCGAGGACGTTGCCTCAATGCTGCTACCGATTCAGTCTTAATAATGTGTTTTATAACTGATGTCTTTCCAAGGTCATGGTCTCCAGACGAAAACACATCTTGATATTCAATAAGTCATCTTGATATTCAAGGCGGCAACTTTCCAATGATCCTCCGGAGGTAGCTCATTAATACTAGCATTTATATAGTTCTTTCAAATGAGAGGGAACATTTCTTATAATCTCGTCGGGTTCTTTATCCGAATTTTGTACTTGTAATTTCTCGCATGACACGGCCGGAGTAATCTTTGCAACACATGATCCTTTGCTGACCGTTATTGCATTCAAAGTTGGGTTGAAAACTCTCATTGGCACCTTATTCGAATGTAATTGATCCCTATCAACGACAGTCCTGGCTACCAATGCTCCGGATTCAACTATTTTGCCTTGCTTGACGGATTCAACTACTCCTAATCCATCTGCACTTCTAGGGTTTGTCAGTTTGCCGAAGACAATTACTTCATAGCCAGGCGGAATAGTTACCGAGTCTAGTGCAGACACTCTGCAACAAAATGTTCTCCCAACCGAATCAAGGCAAGGTATGACTTCATCGCCAATTATTAACTCTCGGTTCTGCACATCAATATTACAACCTGTCAACTCGAAGCCTAAATCCATTCCAAGAAGAACGTCTTCCTTTATCACGTTTATATCGGCAACAGTTACTTGCATTTCAATCCGGTAAGACCCCATTTCAATTTATACATCCGTGGTTCTCATTGACTTGTCGTAAGGTAGGTTTCGCTGACTCCGGAAGTTTCTTGTATACCTCCGCTGAACGGATAACGTCATCCGCACCAATATCTAGCAAACAATTACACAGTTTCTTATTTACGTCGGCATGAATATAAAGTCCACCCCTCGCAGATCTACCAAATGCTTGAGGTACTTTAATAGTTGAGTCGGTTCTCTCACTCTACACTGAGGGCACTTAGCAACAGATCGATTATCTTCTCCACATCGGCAGGACGCCTTAAATTGCAGGTGATTTATAGTGCAATACGCCTCCCCTGACCGCGCGGCCTCAGCACACTTTACAGAGCATATACAATTTGTTCTTATCATTGGGTTAAATCACTACCTACACTGTTAGAACGTTGGGCAAATAATTTACCCAACGTTGGTTCAACTATGAACAACCCTACTTCTGGGTAAATAATTACCAACGTTGCGTAAAATGTTGGCTAATTACCTAACTGTTGGGTAAAAGTTGTTGCTAATTACCCAAATATTGGGTAAAATTTCACCAACAGTTGGTTAATATTATTTACCCGACAATTGGGTTGTTCATAGTTTAACCAACGCTAAATAATTGCCCAACAGTATAACAGTATAGACTCCTTGGGGCCAAAGGGCTTACTGCGGCCTACATTAATTGGCGCAACCCTAGCTTGAGTAATTCACACTCAAGCCTTATTATTCACTCCTCTGCGCCAATCTTTTCCTTGGTTTCTTCTTTCGTTACTCCGACTTGGCCTTTTCCATCCAATTTCTTCTGTACTTGACTCATCATTTGCTTTAATATTCTCTCGGAGCCCTCTGAATGCACCAGCCTGGTATATTTTTCAGGATTTCGTTGCCTTTCAGATGTCAGAAATGCCTGTGCATCCACTGTGCCATCCACTGTACCAATTCGTCTAAATTGTCAATATCCTTGACCGGTTTGGTAAAATAAAATTTAAAGCAGTTGGCGCAAGTCAATATTTTTCGTATGCGGTCTTGCATACACATACACAGGTAAATTTGTTGTCAACAGATTCTCAGAATGTGTGAAAGACTTCATAATCAGCGTTGGTTAAAAAAAATACAAGCGGTTTTTAAAGTGTAAACGTTTTGTTGACTCACACGGTATAATGTACATTATGTAAAATTATATAATATTAATACGATAAGACCGTTAAGATCTTATGATCACCCTCAGCATAATCATTGTGAAATATGAAAACTGCACTATTATATTAAATGAACAGGTTAGAACAAATTTTGTCTAGGAACAGAGATTAGAAAATCAAATGTATCATGTCGCCGTTAAATTTACATAGTGACGTATAACAAATTGTGCATGTAAATTTAGAGAAAAATTAACATACTGACGTATCTCAGTTTAACTTAACTTATTGTTTTTTTCCACGCGTCATACGTCAGTATGTTAATTTTTTCCACTTTTTCAATTTGTAGAAAAAATTTAACATACTGACGTATGACGCGTGGAAAAAACAATAAGTTAAGTTAAGCTGAGATACGTCAGTATGTTAATTTTTTTCCACTTTTTCAATTTGCAGAAAAAAATTAACATACTGACGTATGACGCGTAGAAAAAACAATAAGTTAAATTAAGCTGAGATACGTCAGTATGTTAATTTTTCTCTAAATTTACATGCACAATTTGTTATACGTCACTATGTAAATTTAACGACGATGTATAATATAACGTAAATTTCACCCTTTTTAAAAATTTAGCGATTTAATTATTTTGTCCTAGCTAAGACTGCAGCAGAATCGCGCGGAACTAGTAATACAGAGGTTCAGGGTTCGAGTCGGAAGTCCCCCGTTCTTATTGTCCGGGTTGTACAGTCAAGTATAGGCTAATAACTCGCACGCAACATTAGTTTCACGTTTTATTCCCTTATGGTATATATGGAAGTAGGACTCGAGGAACTAAGATTACTTCACACCAGCCCGCTCCTACACCTCATATGTTTCCTTGGACAGGAAACTTTACGCTATCATGTCTATTATTGCTCTACTGTAGGCCCGGCCGCGCATAGTTGTGGTAGTCACCTTGAAATGACCTCAGATGACCTGGATGAATTTTTAAAATACTTTCGTGTTTGATCTTGGATGACCTTTTGACCTTGACCATGAGTAAAGGGCTGTCCATGGTTCAAGGGGACCAATTGCTATTCATGGTCCAAGTTTGGTCCAGGTAGGGTCAGTCAAGGAGTTATGGCTGTGACCTCGAAATGACCTGGGATGACCTCGAGTCAACTTTTCGGACAATTTTAAGATTTGACCTCTAATTGAACTTTGACCTTGAATTACCTTACCGGACCCCTCAAAAACGCGAACTCGATCCTCCTCGGACCAAGTTGCACCCACCAAGCTTCAGGAGCCCACCATTCCCGAGAAAATAGATGGCCAGACAGACAGACATCGACAGACAGACATTGCGTATTATTATATAGATGGTTTGGAAGTCACACGCCAGTTAAGTCGTTGCTGGTCAACCTTTCGTGTTTGATTCCAAAATTGGCATGTTGCCGCTGCCGCGAGCGTCTTATTCACAATGCAATTAACCCTTCCCACTGAAGCCCCGTATACGGGTTACTGTTTTGGACTTCTACGCATGAATATGGTTAATACTGCCCTCACTTTATAGTATTATAATAGCAGAATTATTCAGAAGGTTGTCATTTCCAGAAAAATAAGACTGGAAAGGGTTAATCTACCACAGTGAAGGCGGTCATTCAAGGGGTTGGGGAGGAATAGGGGTAACAAAACCTATAGGTCACAGGGCTCGACAAAAATGGAAGAGACTAATGGGATCCCTTAAAACCCCCTTGGGGTTAAGAGGACCACGGAACTAGGTAA
Organism: Ophiothrix spiculata; assembly: GCA_000969725.1. NCBI lineage: Eukaryota > Metazoa > Echinodermata > Ophiuroidea > Amphilepidida > Ophiotrichidae > Ophiothrix > Ophiothrix spiculata. Next base: position 72,984 of record JXSR01S005291.1, on the reverse strand, counting down.
TACAAACCCCTTAAAACGAATTAAGTATTACTCAATCGCAAAAAATTGAGTGTTAATATGTTAACATGTTTAAATATTAACAATTAATGTCAAAATACCCCATGTTTTAAATGCTCAAAAATCGACCTATTTGGAAACTTGAAATCTTTCAAATTTGAACTTGGTTGGTCACATCATGATGAATCTCGATTTTGTTGTAAGTTTCCCGGTTCTTTTTAACAACTTTGATGGAGTCTAGCTAGTTAAGATATATGCTTAATTTCACTTAAAAACGGTTTCACATATTTCAGAAGAGTTTTTAGCTTAAAAAACGCCATAAATTGTATCCTTTGAATGACATTTCTGCCCATATTTACTCATTTACTGTGATAGGTGCATGTGCAGTTTTTGCTATTGTGTGTTATAGGGCGCACACCACTAATTCAACCTCCCATTAAAAGTCGTCGTCTTTGGTGTTCATTTTAAGGCTGTTCCGTCAATGTTTTAGTAATGAGTAATATGTCAGTGGATCAGAATTGAACAACATTTAAACATATGTTTCCATGTATGGGGCCCTTCCATCTCGTCACAGTTCGCGCTCCGAGAACCTGATGTTAGCCCATGTTTATAGCCCATCAGTGTTATTTTCTACCTGGAGGTATTTTTTGCCTGAAAACGCGAGGTTCCGCATTTTCAAGTACCCCTAGGGCCTACCTTTCTGTGACGATTAAAAAAAATTTGCCCGCATCCCGCGAATTTGTTGATATTGTGTTAATGTTCAATCAAAATTTGCAAATTTCAACATTTTCATGATTTTAAAAATTGTTTTAGCTGATTTGACAAGTTCGCGTGCTGTGCGCACATTACTAAAATTAAATCCCACCATTTTTTGCTCAAAAACAAATTCAGAGAGAGTAAAATTCCATTTGAAATCAGTCGAATAAGCTTAAAACTGCTATTCATTCTTATAATATGTATGTTACACTCTTAAAAAGAAAGGATCAAATTGATCCGATAAAGTATCAAATATGAGCTTACCCTTTTCCGGATCAATTTTGATCCAAATTCTCCTCAAATTTGATCCTTTTCGGATCAAAAAAGAGTGTGTTTGAAAAAGTGTACTTAAAAATATGTAAGTATCAATTCTTAAGTTTCATATCTAAAATTCAAATATTAAAAAAATCCTTTTTAAAAACATTTTAAATTCTATGAAGTTCTTATTGTATTTGATATTTTTCCCAGTGATTTTTCCATTCTGTGACGTGACTTGAGTTTTTGTCATCTTCAAATCACACAGAAAAGATATGAAAATGCCCCAAATGAAATGCGTAGAAAACTTTTAAAAATTAATTCTGCTATCTACTACAGATAGCAACCAATGAAATGCGATCCACCTGTTGCGACGAAAGTTTACAAGAAAGTTGCATTGTGGGATCGAAAAAGACCAATTTAATCACGTGACAATACTATTTGTGACGTCACAAAAATACTTATCATGGCGGATGGGTTACCGAAGTAGCGTCTCGTTGTTGTGAACTAATGAACTGCCTACTAACAAGTAAATTAGGCTCGGTTCAGGATTCTAGGTAATACTGAGCTATAGTAATACTGTATACATGGTAAGATATAACATTTCTGTAATATTAAAGCAGTCAGTGCCTTTGCTTTGTCACAATGTAGTTGACTTGTCAAGTTGCTCTGCAACAACTGCACTGACAGTTTACATTCAACTTCATGATTCCCATCACTGCAACTGTTACTGTCCAAATGCATCACTTCTAGCAGTGCTAACTCTAATGCTAACTGATATTTAAGTGCTAAGCCCTGCTGCCAACACGCAGTAACATACAGATTTTAAGTCGGGAAAAGTAACCATGACCATGTCATTGTCATTGACATTGTTTCATCATCATGACGATGTTTCAACTTTCATCATCATGATCGAGACAAAACTTTTAAAGAATGACAAGATATCGACCGACCTACGCTGACGTCACTGCCGACCACAAAATGGCGGATATTGTCTTAACCACAAAATGACGGATTTCATCTTGATCGTAAAACACGATCCGATTCACTGCGATTGATAATCTTGTTCATTCGGATCGTGCGGGGAACTATTCCAATTCGGTAGAACCTCTACCATACGCCAAAACAAATGACCCATTTAATGATTGCATCATCAACATGGCCTTGAATGTCATAGGCATAGCTTAACCTTAATCCATTGCTTTTGAAGGGGTGATTTTAATTAAGTCAACTTTGTAGCGCCTGCTTTAAAAGGTGCAATTCATGATTTTGATGTGGTCTCTTTTCAAGCTAAATAAAAAGAAGAGTACAACATGAATATATACTGAAAATTTCACTTGATTCCGACCGTTCGTTTTCAAGTTACAAGCTTTTCAGCATTTTGAAAATCCCCATAGACTACTGTGTTGTAATTACTGTCGGGGCCCCGACAATAATTAGAAAATGACACATTTTCTCACTTTTCTCAAAAATGCAAGCACATATGAAAGAATGGTTTGGGGATCGTAACATATACCACTCGAGGATTCTTATAAGCTAAAAAACTCTAATTTGATAGAGGTGACCTTGAGGGTGAAAAGTGGATCATGAATTGCCCCTTTAATGTCTGGTTGGAATAGTCAAACATCTATGAAATAATGGTATCGCCAAACGACGTCACATTAATATTAATGAGATCCCATAATATTAATGCAATCTGCAACGTGACAATATTTTGTTGACATCGTTTGATCACCAGGAACGCATTTCTAGACAAGAAAAATCACATGCAGACATATCGCCTTTATTAGTGGAAATAAATGACAAAAGTGAATAGTAAGTTTCTTAGATATTAATAATTATATGAAGTAATCAAGCCAATTTGTTTGGAGTCATATTGTCACATTTAGCCGTAAGGTGCGTTACAAATTCTGGAACGCTGGCTCCATTGAAATACGTGGTTGCAAGGTTGCCTAATTCGCTGAGCATCAGTGCCTCATATAGGATATGAGGCACGAGTTCATGACCAGTGCGAACTTCATCATCCAAAAATTTTCAGTTATAATTTCTCGAAAAATTCATCACCTTTAATTCTTTGCACATCATTTTAGACTTGCGAGTAAAGCAATGTATTCTATTACCTTTCTGATATATACTGGTTTCAAAATATAACAAGTATTCACTCCAAAAAATTTATCTGGTCGAACGCAACACATGGAAAGGGGAAACTTTGGTTTGTTTACGTTTGTCACGACTGTAGTACAATACTGCGATTATTACCGTCACGACTGTAGTACAATACTGCGATTACTAGTTCTACCGTTACGAACAATGGCTGCTACTGACGTATGCTACATCCGGGAAGTTGAGTCAGAGTAAGAGATAAATCAGATGGCTCTATACCGTACACTGACTAACATTGCAATAACTATATTGCAAATAATAAATGGTCCGCAAAAGAGGTTAAGACTTTTAAAGTTAAACCGGGTCAAAGTAAAAATGTCTACTTCTGTAAAAAGACATTTTCTAGCGTCTTTGAACTGCAACAGTTAGTATTTAAAGATTCAACTACAAATCTGTCAAAAAACACAAAATATGACAATATTGGTTGAGGAAAGTATGTTTAGCCCCTGGGGTTTAGCCTTGACGCAAAAATTCCACTCAAACCAGGTCTTACTTTAAACCTGGTCTAACTCTTATTATAGTACGTTTTTGCCTAACTGAACTTCCAGTCATGTGACTAAGCTGTTCCATTAGTAGGGAGAGGAGTAGAGAAAACTCTTGATTAATGTGAAAATCAATGATGCTAGTATATAAAGGCCACAAAATAATAATTAATTGTTTGTACTTTTCATTTCTAGTCAATGATTTTTAAATCAAAATATACCATTTGTTTACTATTTTTCTTGGTAAGAACTTATGAAACGTATATCATAACCAAGATAACCAGGGTGTTGCATTGCTCACAAGGTAATGCGCTTTATTTTGAAAGGTAATATAAAAATAAGGAAAAAATATTGTTTCACCACAAAAACAGATATTACACAGTTACGAGATAGCTGAGAAAGTTTTGCAATGGTATATCGAATCATGTTAAATCAGCCATGCCAATATAGACGATTTGGTCTTTGCGTTTTTGTTAACATACCGCCGTATTATAAGATCACTATCGATATGACCTTCATTTTCAATCGGCAGGTTGTTCGACTCTCGTCCACTTTTGAATAGATAACTATAAATGTTAGACAATTATAGCTGCTCTTATATAATTCCAGCAATAGTTATTTACCGTAATGCTAAAAAATACAGTAATTGTCATTGAGCAGCACATCTATTAATATTTTCTGATAACATTACACGTTGATCAATGCGACTCGAGCATCGGACAAAATGGGATCTTTGGACGAGTAGCAATTAAACACTGTTTTATAGCACATCACTAATTTCAAAATTACCCCTGCTCATCTCTCAACACAGAAGTTTGGTTAGGCAAATACGTACTATAACCTCTTTTGTGCATACAGACCTTAGTCTAGATTCTGGCCTTCATATTCCATTGCATTAATTACATATTCTTAGTCAATGAGTAAGAATTCATTTCCTTATATTATAAGGAATAATTGGCTATCCTATATGAGACAATATATGACAGCCCGTTAGCGTATCTGCGTGTTTAAAACTGTGACGCAGTGTAGATATACGCACACATCTGACGCGCAATTCATTAGGCCTACTTAAATTGGAATGTGTTATGTTTGAATAGGGGTGTACGTTTTTCCAGTAATGATGTCTTTGCTTTTTGGCAAGTAATTTACTTCATTTTTAGGCCTATCTTAAAATGCCTCGAATTTTTGACTAAGAATGAGTATAAAAGATCATATTCATTGTTTTGTCTGTCATCTATCGTCTCATAATGTATGGGCGTACATTATTCAAAATAATGTACGCCCATACATTATACGCCAATCCATTATGAGATGATAACATTTCCAAATTTTCTGTGAGAGGCTCCGGCATGTTGTTCATGAAAGCCACCAATTAGTCTGACATTGCGCATGCGTCAAATTAAACGTTTTGCTGGCTTCGATAACTTTAGTCATAAGTAATGAATCCTTTACAATAAGCCCTTTCGCAATTTCAGAATCAATGTGACTGTGCATGCTCATTGTTGCTATTAAACTTATAAAACTTGTTGGACAAATTTTTGCATTTGCGCCGTTGCAGTGAAGGTCTGTGATCGCCGTGCCACTGCCCTCTTGAAGAAACATTATCAACTATATTTGTTGATTTAAATCTTGAGCGACATCGTATGTTTGTAAATTAACAAAATTTGAACCTAAGTAAATTTTTTATTAAATAATTCAATTTTTGATGACTGTTTGAAAGAAAACTAGGATAAATTGTGTTCATACACCATTTAGCTTTGCCTTTGCTGCACCATCTGGTTATTTCCAAGGTTGTGGAACTAGTTAGAGAGGTCACTATCTATAATGTCAATAAATGTGTCTATATCTGGTGACTGTGATAGTAGGGATCCATGTCAATTAGTGTAGAAAAATCCGTGCTGGGTTGAACTTTATGTTCAAGTACCTTAACTTTAGACTCCTCAAAGACAGGTTCAATAATGTTTAACATAATTAAAAATTTACCTATTGAAAAAACTCCATATTGAGGGGGGTTTCTTTTTAGTTTTCATCATAAAACAAATATATTACAGTTGATTGAATGTTCGTATGTTTTCATAAATGAGCAGCTCCGTGTGAAAATGGACCAGAGGTCGCCGTGCAAACTCAAATTAAGCTCTGTTCTGCGGTATAGCGCGTTGTACAAAAATGCATTTTGTTATGTGATTCACTCACTTTTAGGCAAAAAGTAAACAACTATTTTAAAGGAGATAGATCCATTGTTCCATTTATGAAGGACACTTTTTGGAAACCACCTCTTGTTCTTCACAGCAGTCGATCAAAACCCCAGAACACCGCCCCAGTCGGAGATCTCCCAATACTTTTGCAATCCTTGGATGACACAGGACGTCTCCGAAAAAGTGTCTTACATCATTACAACCGGTAGATGTTTGTGATCAAAATGGTATATTTTTTGACTTTCAACAACGAATGAATCACCTCGCGAAATCGCGAAATGTCCTCCAACCCCCCCGCTACCACACTCTTTTTATAAATCCCCGCCAGCAATGGGAATAATCCTTTGAGCTGTATACCTAGAAAATCCGGGCACAAAACTGGATTGACATTGGTAACAACAGCTTGACCTCAAATTTGGGCGGATATTTTCAATACGAAGTGAGACATGGGATTTTTTGGACGCTTAGCTACTGTCAGGCACTTGTAGAAGAAAAATATTTAAAACAAATCAGTTTCTTAGTTTGTTTGTCATTTTTACACGCCCGTAAATTCCTTAGGCCTATATTGACATTTTCTCTAATTTACCACTATTTGTAACTCAAATAGCGCCAAATTTTTCGGACAAAATCTTTAATATCTCCGGAACCGCTTGACCTACAAATGGGTTATTCTCTAAATATGGGGGCCAATGTGTGACATGCACATTTTGAATGGTAAAATAATAATTGCCTTTTCCTGTTTCGAAGGCTGCTCATATTTGCTAAGTTTATTTTGTATCTTGAAGGGGGTCATGTGTGAAGTCCTCAACAGGAGTATCAGTGTATTTTACCAGCATTAACATACTCAAAATATGAAAATAGTTGGACAAAATTGTCACACCCGTAACGGTGTCACCAAAAATGTGCAGGTTATATTTTTTTACATTTAAACCTATTCTATGTTTCAGTTTTTGTAACATTCATGTAAACCCATCATTGCCAAAACTAAAAGAGTATTACTTATTGAAATAATGGCATTGTTTTCATTTTCTCAGCCAGATATAAAAATCACACCCGTAACGGTGTCAACCGTGACACCAAATTTTATCATGTAATAATTCATACATTAAAACCAATTGTCAATTTCAATTTATTTTGAACTAATTATATCCACATCAAGTGCACATTAAAGTTATTTTGAAGCATAAAGTATGACTTTAAATGCAACTGTGAAGTGTCACACCGTAACATATTTAGGTGACACCAAGTAAATCTGACAATATTTAGAATTGCTATATTTTTCTTGTTTTTCAAGATTTGGATTTCATTCCTTTTTTAAATGTTTTGTTTCATGAAATACTTTGTAAAATCACTTTAAACGAAATATTTTGACAGTTTCTGTACATATTATGCTCACTTAATGTCATCACTCCGTAACGGGTTTTGGTGACACCAAATGTTACGGGTGTGATGACTATTTTAGTGAAGTCAGTGTACTGGAAATATTGAATGTAAAGGTGGTAAATTAGTTTTCACTAATACATTTACTATTTGTCAAAATGTTTATTGAGAAAAAACATGTAAATTAAGAATACACAGGGTAAAAGGATGTTTTTAAACCGACCTCTTTTTATGTCACACAAAATTGCCTAAAAATGATGATTTTTTTGCTCCTTTTTGTTCAAAATTCATTATATTTTGAGGTCGTCAAAAAAATGTCAAGTATTCCAAGATTTATGTAGGTATATAAGTAACACATTAAAACAAACAAATTGAGTAACTTAATTATTAAAACATGTTTAAATTTATCTTGAATGTCCCCGAAGTTTAGTTTTTCCACTGGCCCCCATATTTAGAGAATAACCCAAATGTGATCTTGGTGTCATTTTACTTTGGAAACAGGGTGCAATTCGAATGTGTCATGAAAACAAATTGAATAGGAAACTTAATTTTCTCGTTGATATCCCTAGTGATAGTGAAGAAGTTAATTTGTATTCCTCTAAATTTTGTTAAATTTTACAAACCCGGAAGTTAATATTCTATTTTCAAAATTGATTTTGGACTATACAGAATTGTTTTAACTATTTAAAACTGTAATAAAGTAGCTCAATATCTAAATAAAAATGGAGCATCATATGTAGTGGTAATAAAATTTATGATTATCTGATGTTGGACATCCGAGAGTACTCCAGAGGTATGTAGGTCAACCATTTTTCAAAATCGTCAAAAGTTAAACATCGTTCAAATAACCCCTTTTATGTCTCAAATTAACGGTTATAGCATATAGTCAAATGTATTGATATTTATTTGCTTTAGAATCAGGTTTTATTACAAGATATGGACAAAATCTTAAAAATGGCATGTTGCGGACATACATTTCAAAAAATGTTACTTTCAGCCACCCTGTAACTACTTGTTCTTGTTGTTTGAAACAAATGAACTTTGCAAGTACTGTAAAAGAATTAGCATCAAAAAAAGTAAAAAAAAATAATGAAAAATGTGATTGCAAAAGTTATTTGTGACCCCTTTGGCAAAAGTATCAGTAATTTGCTATGCTCACTTGGTCTGATTGATTGATTTGTCTGTATGTCGCCCTCTTTGTTGTATGTCAGGCTCTGTAACATTAGATCTAGGATGATGCACATCATTTTGTCTTGATGAGGATCAATAATGGTGAAATATGGTTAAAATACATTATAAAATTACACGACTTTATGGAATGGGCTACATGTTTGTCAACATTTAATGATAAGGCACTGCAGTACATTTTCCTATATTAAACAAATTAATTTTGAATAAACATTTTGGGTATTCAATTATTTTTTGCCAGCTTAAAAAAAAACCTCCCTTAATTAATAATTGAAGATGAGAAACAGAGATAATATAGGATTTGTATTGACTATGATTACTATTTAAGTAGAAAGTGTGATTAAAATGATTGGAAAATTTCAATTTTTTAGAAATAATATTGAAAAGGAAATCCAGACATCTCTAAGTTGTGTCTTTCCATTTATATGCAAATGGTGATTGAAAAATGGTGACAGATTGAATTGATTGAGCAAAAATATAGATCTTCAAAATGCTAATAAAAAGTTTAAAAAATTGAAGTGTAAATAAATCTAAACTAATAAAAAAACAGAGATCTTTCCTTCTGTCTGTCCGGCCATAGGTTTTGTTATGCGTTGGTGTCTGGGACATTTTGCAGCAATCATCTTATGCATAAAAATAACAAAATTTAAGATCACTTAATTTACCAAGGATTTCGTTAAAATCATGTACAATGTGTGCTCATGATGAAAATATGATTATTGGCAGATGTGTGCAGAAACCAATGGGAAAACCCAACAAACTTGGGTTCACACAATTATTATGGTTTCAATGGAAAATGGTACATAGGCCCACTTGAAATAAAGCTTGTTTCACTTTGTATGTAAGTAATACCCATGGCGTAACCAACAGGGGCAGGTAGGGTTACCAAGAAAATGTTTGCACCCCCCTGCTCACCCCCCCCCAATAAAAAATTAATTCAAGAAAAGTAAACAGTTTCAATGTACTGCTGACGTAGGCCTAAACTGTTCCAAATTTGGCCTTTTATGGGTTTACTTTTCAAAAAATGTGTATGCAGTTCAAGTAATTAACAAAATTTGCTCCAAGATAAAAAAAAATCTGATTTTCATTATGGATGTTTTTTAAAAGCAAAATTGAGTGACTGGCTTCATGGAAAAAAATTGTGTACATGTACATTGTAAACCCAACTTTTTGTGTCTTAGCGAGACCTGTTTTGTCCCCCTGGAACATTGTTGTGGCTTTCCTTGCCCCTAAAATGGATAATAGGGCATACATTTTTGTGTATTTCTTTCTACCCAGTTTTAAATGCAAGACTAGAGCGGAGTAGGGCATGCCCAAAGAAAAGCAGAATCGAACCCGGGGCTCAAAGTTGGCGCAAAGGGAAGTACCAGCACGCTTACCCATGTATAGCGTGGTTATTCTGCTAGTTTCATAAAAACTTTAGGCCTCTAAAAGATATGTTTTGTTTGAAACTGAATAGGGATTGATATACATGAACTTGAGTGTCACGATCCAGTTCCCACATCAGATTTGACCTGTGTAACCTCATCATGTGTAGAAGCTGGTAGAGGTATTAGTTGATGTCATCGGAGATGGGTGTTTCCAAAAGACGATATCAGGACCCTTCCCATCATGCTTTGCTTCCAGAGCTTCCAAAGATATTTTGTGTACAGGTTTCAATGCAACCCGCACAAAAATCTTATTGGAAGCAAACATCTTAATTGATGTTTCCAGTTAGACTGTAGGCCTAATCTAGGAAGATGTAGATATTACGTTTTGAAAAATATGATCATAGATTGTTATTGTCTTGCAGTATTGCTCTGCTGTACCATGTCATCAATGCAGGTTTAGAATGAGTAATTCATTTATAATTAGTAAATGAACCTATTTGTTAACCTGTTTTAATTGATTTCTAATTATTGGCATTCATTATCTTTAGCACAGCTGTATGTTATTGATATTCGAGCAGAAAATATTACAATTAGTGATTTAGAAAAATTAGACCATCAGTGCAGATGAATTGAGTGATTTTTGCACTAATTTGAGGTCATAAATACAATTTTTCAACAATATTTTATTACTGGTTGGAGTGGTTCATTCTCGACAGTCATTAGGTCAGTAGAGTATATAGACTTTTTTGTAATTTTGATTCTTATCATCGGACAAAATACAAACTATATTTTGGTAAAAGAATGGTTAAAAATGGGAAACGTTGATGCAATTGGCCTGAGCTCACCTTCCTGGAAGAATAATGAAAACAGTTTACTTTTTTGCTGGACAAAATGACCACAAATATGATTACATGTATTATAGTTTTCATCTAAACTTTCTCCATCTGTTCATTAGACAGATGTAAACCATATAGAAAAAACATTTGAAATCTATAGGCCTATGATAATGAGCAATTTATATACAAGGTCACAAATGTTGTGGAAATGTATCTGCTTTGTGTTGGGATGCAGTGTCATGTTACATTCTCTGAGGTTCCATGAGGTTTGTAATGATTTGTCAGGGAAGGGGGAACTCAAGTTTGGTTTAGACATATTCAGGCCTCTGAACCAATTCCCATTTTAGGGACAGTTTTTCTGAAAAATAAACCCATGATTCAAGGGATTGTTGGCCAAATATGGACCCATTTTTAACTCACAATGTGAGACCAGAAATTTTAAATGTTCAAAATGTGTCCCATATTTAGGATTTTGGGAGGCCAATAATTAAACCCATATTTTGGGATTTTATGTGGGAAAACTAACGATGTAGGGTGTCACAGTATACCTAGAAAGTATCCCCCCCCCCCGTCATGATTGGGAAGGAAAGAAGAACCATTATAGGACCTATAGGATATTGCACTGAACCAGATGGAACAAATCCAGATCATGTTCTGACTTTGGACTTGTTGTGAATGTGAAGTGTAGAATTTAGACTGTCATGCGATATAATTTGGCTAATATTGTATGTTTGTATGTGCATAGTCCATCTAGATGGACTATATGTGCACTGATAAATGGCTCCGTCAGTTTTGATTTAAGTGGTGTGAAATTAACAGAAAAGACCATATCCTTTATTTGTTAAAACTGCTTCAAAATGTGCAAAAATACTATAGTTTAAGACCATTTGATTTTTGAGCTAGAAACTCCCTATCCAAGATGAGCCTAGTGCCGCTACGCAGGCTGTGATCGCCGTCCTAATAGTGTCTTTCTCAGCCAATGGACAGAATTGGAACGACTTTGGTCACGTACTGGAAGTACTAATCTGATACTCAACTTTGTATACTTGCCATTTAATTCAACCTGTACAAATCAAATGCTTCACTAGTATTAGTGATAACGCAACTGTTTAAGAAAAGATATAGGCCTACATGTACACCACCTGGCATGATCGAAGAAAAAAAATCATGAAATGTTGTAAACCAGTTTTGATTAACAGGTGAATAACAAGGGGATGACAGGAGTAGGCAAAATGAAAGTTATGTTATTTAGGCCTATAATGTAACCTTTCTTCAAGGCATTGTATATTGTATAGGATTGTATACTGTAAATGTATATATATCCCCCTTTACAATAGCTTGAACTTAGCGGCAGATACGCTTCGCTCAGCCTCACGCTTCGCTACGGTCAGTTTCCCGTAGATGGCAAGCGCCTCACGGAGCTTACTAACTCACGTATCACGCTGAGTCATTATTTCGAAGCATCTTTAACAAAGACTATTTATAATCATGCATGGTACATCATTTACATAATTGCACCAGGCTGGCGCACTTTTCAGCCAACCAGGGTCATGTCCCATTATATATTTACTCTTGGAGCCAATGCTGTTTGATCCCCGTTTGATCTGATATCGTCTATCTATCGTTTGATGTGTACTTCACACCTTGATGTAATGTGTACATTACGAATTTGCAATTATTTCACCTCCATTCCAGTTGAACCATTAGCAGATTATATCATGTTATGTAACATCCATGTTCTAACTTGCTGGATAATAAAGAAGCTGGTAATATAAGACCTGATCAATGATAAATTGGATTTTCATTAGATGATTGTGTACAGGCCAAAAGGTGAAAAAAACAGTCGGCCTCCAAACAAAATTTTCTCTACCAAACATTTGGTCGTGATGTCACCAAACATTTGCCATTGAATTTAAAGTATGAACGGGTAACAAACATTTGGTCCAATGTATATGGCAATATAATAACATGTGCAATCTAGCGCGAAATTTTATTTGGTCTCAACTCGGTGTTGAAGTTATTTTATTTTGACTCACTCATCATTTTGACGTCACGACCAAATGTTTGGTAGAGAAAATATTGTTTGAAGGCCGACTATGTTTTGGCCCTAACTATAGTCTTCCACTACATGTAGCTACCAAATATTTTGTGCAAGAAGTGTTTGTTGTTTTACATTAATTCCAGTGCATTTTCTAATCAATGACAGAGGCTTGGTGATGAAATCCACCAAATGTTTGACAGCACATCACCAAGCCTCCGTTACACTTACACAATATATTGGAATTATTTATTAAATTATTAGAACAAAGATTTGTTGCACCAAATGTGGTGTTGTCCAGCCCGTATGAGCCATAATTTATACCTTTTCAAAATCCATTTGGAAATCTTCGGAACATAGATCACGTAGCCGTTTCAACAACCAATCCAAACGAGCTCATTAGCATATATGTTTTTGTAAACAAAAATTTTCTGGAAAATTCTTTCGCTTTTTCAGTGCAATAAAAGTGAAAATTAAATACAACCCATACATTATTAGATACACTAATTCTGAACAACTTTTGGCTGATGGTACCATAAGCTCACCGACACAAAGAGTGAAACTTCTATTTGAAATTAGTCTATCTAGATGGCCCTCACAAGCAAGCGCGCCTACAGCGCGCGTTCGCTTGCAAGGTCCATCTGGATGGACTATTTGAAATCGGCTGATTAAGCTTAAGATTTCAAGTCACATCAGGTCGATCGCACTAAAAGTGTCTCTTTAGTGCTAACGCTAATTTCAAGTTTGAATTTGTACGCAACCAGTTAACGAGAACGCAAACTTACCATTCTGGTTATTGTGTTGAAGAGTCACTTCTTCTGTCAGCAATTGCCGGAAAGTGTAAAATCAACTTAGGTCTATTGCAAGAAACTTCATTTTGTGCTACAGGTGAAAATACACGTGAAGGTCGGATTCCTGGGGGCCTCAATTTTGAAAGTGGTAGGTATGTCAGGTGTGAAACGCCAAAATTGGGGTCAGGTGAACAGATTTTCTGTAAAAAATGGACTTTGAATTTGATTTTTAAGGGTTTAGTGAACTGAAATTGTGGCCAAAAATAGTCTTCTGACTCTGAGCTGAAAATTTTCACATTGTCTGATCAATATTTGCAATTAGAGCTAAATTTGTTTATTTTCCCTCAAAAATGGGGTCTAAAGAACTGAATCATGCTGAAAATTGGGATCTAGTGAACTTGAATACGACTAAAGACGCCTTTTTGGCTCTGTCTGAACGGGGTATTATATACAAGTCTGTTATTAAGCTTGTCTGACTACATAACATTTAGGCCTTATATGGTTCTGTAGAGAGTGCAAGTGTTGAATTCTCAACTTGAGAGTGCTATTATTTATAATAGTCATGTGTTTTGTAGTGCGACTGATCTTCATGTGCGACAACCAGGTTCAACCTGTAGCAAATCATCCATGACCACCATTGTATGATGAATTTTGATCATAGGTGGTATCACATGTAATTGAGCATGCAAATACTGGGACTGAGCAATGCTATCCAAGTCATGCCCAGGTTAGATTCAAAGTGTGATGGAATTAGTGTTGAATTTTTTTTTTTAATTTTGAAAAGATATTTTCAAAGTGTATATATTTTTCAATCATTCCAGTTGTTGGTCATCACTTCACTCAAAGTAACTGAACGAATGAACAGTTGTGTGTTGCACCATCCTATTTTGTTGGAAATACATGGCGATAACTATATATACATATAGGCCTACTGCATTTTTACAACATCTGTTAATGTGCATGGTTCTATATGATTGTGTAACATGTTAGACAACTTGAAAGTTCACAGCTTCGGAACATTGAAAAAATCACCAAATTACTCATTTTGAAACACTTGAATTTCATATAAACAAAGCCATTAAATTCATTGAAAATTAAGGCATAATTTGCAGTTCAGACACCATCTTTAATATAGCCCAGAATATATGTTTACTAATCATTGGAAGGACCAAATCATTTTTCTTTTTTTTTGTTCATGCTACCTGTAAAAACAAACTTTTTTCATCCACCTGTTTATATGATGAAACCTAGGATTTTTTTAGGGGAACCGGTACTCGCCGCCATTTTGATTTCACCGCCGTGTAAATCCTATGGGACGGCAGCCATCTTGGATTGTCGCTAATGGAGGGTGAGTTATTGTACCTCCAGCATTTTACGGCTCTGCGTGCCACACTTCGAGGATCTTCGCAACGGATTAGCGGAAAAATTGGCATACTTTGAACAGAGCAAGTCCCAATACACGCTTCTTGAAACACAGACACGGTTTGCGCGTGAAACAAAATGCACACGCTGTATATGCGTCAAATGAAGATTTAAGCGATCTGCCTGGATATTAGGCCAAACTCCGAATATATCCGGAGGTAATATAACTCTGCTCCATGAGCGACACAAGATGGCGGAGAAAAACAGTTCCCCTATATAAATTCCTTGGATAAGACGCAGAAAACAGCTTTTTACTCACTGTTGGGTTACGATGTCACAAAATAAGTGTGCATCAGTCCTCAACCAGTCCTTGGATACTGTATGTTGATAGTATCCTTCCTAGCCTTTGTATGACATTCCATTCATACTTGGCCGTTACCAGGAAACCTATCAAGTACCTGCAGTGCTATGTGAACATCTGTGTCAACTGGAGGGAACACACCTCTTCTGTGGATGGGGATAACAGAATTTTGTTTGTTCGATGTTAAAATTCCGAAGTCAGGTAGGGAGGTCTCTTTGTCAACCTCCTCTGTTGACTGTGAGGGATGGGGCATAGTGGGTTTGGGTTAGGGTTTCAGATTGTCCAGGATTTGTACTAGCGCTGTTTGGAATTTTGTGAAATAAAGAATCCTTGAACGTAGCCAAGTTGATAAAACTAGCACAATTCTTATAAATAGTATCAAATGCAGTGTATACATATTAAGATAATTCATAGTAACCATATGAGTTACCCTTGGAGTAGAGGAACTTTTTATTGCATGGTATTTTTCTTGAACAAAATGCTGTGTTGCATGGTGGTTGATAAGGAACCCGCAACACCTGTATGACACCAATGAATCCTTGCGGTGCCCGGTCGGTCATCGGTCGGACGCCGGTGGTTATGAGACCATAACTGAAGACATCGTATTACAAACCGTAAGGCAAGGTTTTTACTCAGAATAAAATTCTTGTGGCAAGCTTCCGGCATCTCTACAGCTTAAGGACACCGTCTGTCTGGACACCGGTCCGGACACGGGTCGGTCACCGGCCAATCATAAACTGCTGATCATAAACATGCATAATGAGAAACCCCATGGTTTAAAGTGCATAAAGCCTATTTGTATTGTGGATTAACTTTAGTAAAACAATGGTCAGATCTATTACAACTTTGCAATCATGAGACAAGCTAACACTGATAGTTATCTCCTAAAGTTAATCAGTCTGGCCTTGCATCCCGATACAATAAGGGGCGCACCATTTGATTGTCAGGGGGGGCATGGGAGTTGGGGTCGAGTCAAGTTTGGCGGTGAGATTGATTTTTTCGTCATCTTCGGTAGCAAATTTTTTTATTGTGGTTTTTTATGTTTTTCTTTACCTTGGAAGTGATTGGTAAAGTTTTTTTTTTCTTACTCATCTTTGGGTCAAGATTTTTTTTTCAAAAAATTTCCATGCCCCCCCCCCCTGAGAATCTAATGGTGTGTCCCTAAACAGTGTGACCTAACAATACTCTTCTGAATCTCTAGTGCAGGAACTGTACACTTGACCATTGGACATTGTTTTGTGATTGCATTTTCCACACCTGTGTGTTAGATCTAAATGATCATCAGTTTAATTGTATTGATAGAATACTTTTTATGGTTGAATTGTAAATAGAGATTCCAGTGTACATGTTCTGTATTTTATACTAGTCTACGTATCTATGAGTCTGCTCTGTCAATCAGATTCCTCTCTAGTCCAAGCATTTCCTAGTGTAAAACCCTAACCCTAACGATATTCTCTAAATCAGGGGTTCAAAATGAGTTTATAAAATGTGCCATGTAAATGACAAAACTGTAGGGTAAAGTGCCGAATGTTCCTTTTCCAAGTGTATTTCTTTATTTTTTGAGAGCGTCAAATGAACCTTATCAGTGTTCCCGCTAAGGTTTTTGAGCTTGCACCAATTGGACCAATTATAACAAAGTTGGAGAGGTGTTTGTGCATAAATCGCAAGCTGAGGCTGCAAATTGACAAAACAAAGCAAGAAAAAGCATCTATTTTACACATTGACAGAAACTTGTTGCATGAATTTCCAAGGCTTCTGTGCCAATGGCGTGCCATACAGCCTTAGCAGGAATATTGAACCTTATAATGTGTTATGCCTCTGAAAAAAAGTTTGGATGTTATTCTAATCCATTTATGAAAAACAACAATTGTAAAAGCTTCATCAGTCTGCCGTCCATATCCTTACATATATATATATCTGGTTCCATTTATCTAGGCGGTAATGCATCCAACACGTAGAGCAGTGCCTTTTGGTCGGATATATTATAAACGGGAATCACCAATCCACCAAGAGGGAAATTAGAGAGCAGTAACGGCTGTCTCCAAGTTCACCATGCGTAAAAAAGGTAAGTTTTGTTGTCGTTATGTCGAGACCTGGAAAAAATGTACATTTCCCGTTAACCAATACCTGAGATTTCCACAATTCCTGCCTTGAACGGCATTGAAAGCTTACAAATTTTCCACGAGCTTCCTGAAATTCCCGGCCCCCAGGTGGCCGAGTTACCCAGTTTCTCCAGCCCTGATGAGCGAATGGTTGCCTGATGTGTCTGATGTTAAATTGATTTTGAAAACCGTAATTAGATCAAGTTGTGGCTAAGTAATCTTGCTTTGATTGATCTATTCAGCAATTTAAATTAATTGTGTACTAATGACCACTCAAGAGATGTAATTGAAATGAAGTGTAGGGTAATCAAGGAAGCAATTCTCAGTATTGGTGTTAATTTGCACTTAATTTTGATCAAACTGTTTTAAGGAGACAATATGCCATTTGAACGCAAGAAAGTCGTAAGTGTAAGTGCAATAGCAACCTTGTTTCATGGATTTGCACTACACACTGTAATAGTATCATGTCTTGGGTTAATGGCTTTTGAAATTGGTTTAAGGATTATTTCAATTATGTTTAAGTTTGAAAGTTTTTTTGCATTTTAGTGACTGCCATGAATATGCTAATTTTAAGCTGTTGCAATGTAAATCGACACATTTGCAGATTGTTGCGATGGTCTGAAGCGAGAAAAGTTGAATTTATTCAAACACAAAATGATGTGTTGTTGCGACCATCATGACATCAGCTTGTCACGAGTGCTTGTCGCAACTTTTACCAGCAGCCGATTTCACTAACATTTAGCAATGGTCGATAAACCCGTTTTGGTCGCTTGCTCCAAAAATAATAGCGAGTATTTTTAAAAGTTTAGCGATCACCTTTGAGTAACTGATCATGATGGGGGTTAGCGATCATAGCTTAATGTTAGTGAAATCGGCCCCAGGTGTGATAAGGCTAAAGCTGAATTCATGCTTAAAACGCAATGTGTTGTGTTTCCAATAATTACCAATAATGTTCACCGCAAATGAATTCACACTCAAAACGCAAACGGACTGCAGCAGCCGACATCATGAAAACGCAATGGAAAGTTGAGCTTTCCTCAACTCAGTTTGCGGTGCCGCATTCGGTGAACATTGCATTTTGATATCGATTGATCAGAACTCCTCAAATCTTTTACTGCACATGCTCGGTGCATCGTGCGTTTGAATTGTGTCTAATCTGAATTCAGCTTAAGTTTGCACACTTTAATTTTTTGACGTCACTCTGGTCGTTCGATCACCACAGACACTTTGAAACCATGCAGCTTTAATACCTTGCCCCTCAAATGAGCAACAATCAAGATGGTGGCCACCGTAGAGGAAATATGGTGACCATGAGTAGCAATTCTCCTTTCCTGTAGACCTTTAAACATTACACTTGGTCCACTTGATTTCGACTATCAGTAGAAATAATCAAATTCAAATATAAACGTAAGCTCAAGCTTTCTGCAGTATTGTTTTTGATAGAAATTAAGTTCTTTCTTGTGTATTCACATACTTAACTTAACAATTGGTAGATTTTAAGGAGTCTCCGTCGGGCAAGTTTTGAAAAGCCTTTCTCAAAAAAAAAATAAGAAAAATAAAAAAATACTAAACTTACCCAATATTTCGAAGTATTTACATACTTGATCATCACTACCACTATACAGATACATGTAGTAATTTTAGTTATTATATGAACAATTCTTTTTTTTATGCCTCCGCGAGAGGCATTATGTTTTCTGGTTGTCCGTCCGTCCGTCCGTCCGTCCGTCCGGGCTCGTTTCTCAGAACTGGTGAGGCGTGGAACAATGCAAGTCGGTGGACTGGTGGTAAGGGTTGCTAGTAATTTTCT
>JXSR01S005291.1:27545-39760 GCA_000969725.1 Ophiothrix spiculata | reverse complement strand
GCCCCAAACTTAGGTAGCAAAATCAGGCTGTCTGGTATTTCAATGGGTCCTTTTTCTTTGCAAAATGTGGTATTTTGATGGGTCTGTTTTCCAAAATTTTCTAAAATTTGCCCCCAAATGGCGCAAATTTTGGATTTTTTTCTAAATTTCAAACAAAAATCAGAACATTTTCGCCAATCATTTTTTTATAAACTCGACTCAAAATTTTGGGAATTTGGTATTTGGATGGGTCCCTTTTTCTTAAATATTGGTATATACATGGGTGGTACTTCAAATTTCCCAGCGGCACACCCCAACCAAAACCAAAATTGAGTACCCCCCCCCCCGGGCATTTACATTAGTATAGATTTTTCATATTGAAGTTTATAACAATTACAAAAAAACTTTGCAAGAGAAACTGGGACTCTTAATTTCTTTGAGACTGTATCGTGTAATGGTACACCCAAGACCTGTGGCCTATTTCACTGACATTATTTTTTGTGATGATTGCAAAAACTTTCGCAAACTACAATGTAGAATCCATCGCAAATAATGTTTTTCATTTCACTATCGTCTTTTAATTTTAGTCTTCATGGAAAAGTCTATAGCACATTTTGCGATGATATCGACCAAATATGGCGGGAAATAAAATCATGTGGTATCAAGAATTTGCAATGACTTTCATTTGCAATTATTTTTGTGTGGATGCTCATAAGCATCCGCAAGATATTCATTGCAAAAAAATCATTGCAAATTATTTTTTGTGATGATTGCAAAAACTTTCGCAAACTACAATGTAGAATCCATCGCAAATAATGTTTTTCATTTCACTATCGTCTTTTAATTTTAGTCTTCATGGAAAAGTCTATAGCACATTTTGCGATGGTTTGGGGATCGTAACATATACCAGTTGACGATTCTTATAAGCCAAAAAACCTCAATTTTGATAGAGGTGACCTTGAGGGTGAAAAGTGGATCACGAATTACCCCTTTAATAAAAGTTTTTTTGGGATAAATCATAATGCATTTTGGATGCCATCAATACAGACCATGACTGAAGTGAAAATATTTCATGCAACAAAAATGGAATATTATGCTTGGTTCCTACATGTAGGTCCCTAGATTTAGATTTTTGCACTATTTTATGCATAAGCCAAGATATAATTTTAACATTTGATTTAATATTTCACAGATATGCCTTTGTACATAATTTGACCTGTAATTTAGTTGCAATTAATTGTTATTGATTTTATTATGAAGTAGAGTGTGTATAAATTGAATCATACTTTAAAATGGCACTGCGTCTGCACTCAGATTTATTCATCAATTCTGGATCAATAATTTTTAACAGCAGAAAGCTCTAGGCCATGGTGAAAGTTTTGCTTGAACACAGTGCAGTATAAAAAAAAGTACAAAATCTGAAATTGCCTGTTGACATATTAAAGTTGTCAGCTACTTGATAGTCCACAAAATCTTGTTTGTTTTATATCATATAGTTTCTCTATCCACTTGATTGTGTTGGACCTTGGTCCTATTCCTACAGTATGATTGGTGCGACCTCACAATGTGTGTGGAGGTCATGCGAAAAGCCTGAGAAACCAGCTGGTGTACATACACACACATACAGGTCTGATTGTTTGTCAGCTGTAGTCGGCCGGCTGAGCACAAGTGAGCTATCATTAATTGAACAGAGCCAACATTTGATCAAATCAGGAGCTACCACCACGCTGGGACTATGGAATTATCCTGGATTTACTATGATT
Organism: Ophiothrix spiculata; assembly: GCA_000969725.1. Taxonomy (NCBI): domain Eukaryota; kingdom Metazoa; phylum Echinodermata; class Ophiuroidea; order Amphilepidida; family Ophiotrichidae; genus Ophiothrix; species Ophiothrix spiculata. The sequence continues at coordinate 38,018 of JXSR01S005291.1, read as the reverse complement.
TATAGCAGCTCTATGCTGGAGGATTTAAACCAATCTGGGATTCTGATTTTTCTTTTATAAGAGGATAAATGTGGATTTTTACAGAGTACAAAGCTCTGAATATTGGAATTATTGCGTTGGAGAGGTGTATACACAGGTACGGAACATGCTTGTTGCATTTGTATATAGGAAAAGGCATTGAAATTTGTCAAGCCAAGGCTTGGTAATGTATTATCCATTGACATGGTATTAAAACTATTCATAAATTCATAAAAGAATTATAAGCTTTGACAGACCTGTAAGTAAATTCGTAAGTGTAGCTAGAACTGTTCCATGTTATCCTACAAAGTTATTTTAAGAATTTGTAGTGCACTTGCTTTTTATATTATAGAAGTAAAAGAAAATCAAATTATTGATGAACGATGGTAAGTTTTATTCCTGTTTGAGTTTTATTTCAGAGGTTGGTTTAAGAAACCCACTTCAATTCAAGATATTTTGTTGAAAAATATCATTGATGTTTTATGAATATGATATTTTTATGATATTTTTAAATGATAGCTATATAAAAAGTGCACGTAACTCAAGAATATTAGGTAAATAAATGACAAATATTAATCATACGTACCTGAAATTGCAAAGAAAATGGATAATGTTACAAATTTAATGATTTGTATTAAATAACTTGAATTTTATTTTTTATTTTTAAAAAGATGAGAATGACTATATGTTCCTTCAAAAAATCTAAATAATGAACAAAATTCAAATATCACAAAATTTTAAATCTGCGTATCCATATGTTCACCTTGATACAATAATTCCCACCACAACCATGAGGACTGTGATCACAGCAGTCAGCTGTACCACTATAGCATTCTGAGAATGGACTCGAATTGTTTGTATTAATTTCAACAATATAATTATGATATTTGCAATCGGCTAATTATAATATTACCAATGTATAGTGAACATGTGGCGAGATGTATTTCTTTATTTTTTTGTATGGACTCTGGTTTGAATTGAAAGAGGGAAAATATTGTGTTTTACTGCCTGCCTGTTTTGAACTATGGTGAACTTGTTGGATTTTTACCTGGGGATTTTGCTTTTGAAAGGGAAAATAGTACATTGCTACAGCTTAGAACTTATGTTTCCCCATTAGGCCAAAACAAATTAATTGTTTTGTTGCCCTCAAGTGGGATTTCTGAAAAATTGAATTGGTCGGTCGGGAAATAATTTTTTTTAAAAAGCACCTAAAGTACCAAATTTGGGTGCATTTTCCACTATTTTCAAAATATTTTCTCAAAAAACACCCAATCTGAGCAAAATTGGGTGCTTTCCCCACCCTAATATTTTTTTTTTAATTTTTGAATAGGATCGGTCGCTGAGGGCAACATAACAAGCCTCACTGTAGAGTCCTAGTGATTGTATTTGTTTGATAAATCTGCCAAGTATAATGTTGTCCTCTGTGCATCAAAAAAATGTTTTCAGATGTTACAAAATTACAGTTGAAACCTTGATCAAGTTGGTTAGTCATTTATCAAAGCAAGAACCACACAACCGCTAACAAAATTGTAAATGATGTTTAAATACTAAATAATTTGCAGACTTAAATATTAGAAACATCAAGAAATTAAAATTTTGTGAAAATAATGTAATTGCTCCTTTAAAGGCTGACCAGTATTCAAGTTTTGGTTAACTTAAAACAGCACTCTAGCTACTGGTACGCATGTTTAAACTTCATTTGAGGTTCTATTTTTAAATTAGCTTATTCGGGTTAATCTCCAAATTGACAAACAAAGTCATTTGCACTAATTATCTTTACCCTTGGCCATTATTTGTGACCAATCAACTGTTTCATGTCCTCAAATTAAGGCCTTTTTTTCCTAATTTTTCTTCAAAATGCTGCATACAATGTTGAGAAATTTTCATTCTAAAACGGAACTGTAGAATGTTTGATTTAGCAATTGTCAGGTCATTGGTAGCCCCAGGGGGGGTGGGGGGTACTTGGTACAAAAGTGATCACGGGGATGTGCCGCAAACTTGGGTAGCAAAATCAGGCTGTCTGGTATACCAATGGTATTTTGATGGGTCTGTATTTCAAAATTTTCTAAAATTTGCACCAAATTTGGCGCAAATTAAAGATTTTTTTCCTAAATTTCAAACAAAAATCAAGAAATTTGCGCCAAATTAGAGTTGAATTTTTGGACTTTTGACTCAAAATTTGGTATATGGGTCCCTTTTTCTTGAAAATTGGTGAACCATTGGTGGTACTTCAAATTTCCCAGCGGCGCACCCCTACCAAAACCAAACTTGAGTAACACCCCCCCCCCCGTTGGTAGCCAAGGTGTTGTATCTCATGTTGCCTAAATTAACACCAATAATGAAGGACAATGTGTTCAGGTTTCATTCCGCCATTGTATTTTACCATCAGGGTGTAAAATTTGCTCCTGATCTATGAACTCCTTGTGACTCATTACAACTATACACAGTTTTGCTGCATAGCTAAGAAGTTGAAGTTTCACCAAACCCGGGGGTGGGGGGGGGGTGTGGTACTCAATTTTGGTTTTGATAGGGGTGTGCCGCTGGGAAATTTGAAGTACCACCCATGTATATACCAATATTTAAGAAAAAGGGACCCATCCATATACCAATTTCCAAAATTTTGAGTCGTGCTTATACAAAAAATAAAATTTCCCCGAAAAATTGACACTAATTTGGCTGAAATTTTCTGATTTTTGTTTGAATTTTAGAAAAAAATCCAAAATTTGTTCCATTTTGGCGCAAATTTTAGAAAATTTTGGAAAACAGACCCATCAAAATACCACATTTTGCAAAGATTTGCTACCCAAGTTTGTGGCATATCCCCTTAATCACTTTTGTACTAAGTACCCCCCCCCCGGGTTACAACTACACAGTTTTGCTGCATAGCTAAGAAGTTGAAGTTTCACTGAGAATCTGTGGTTTCACCAAACGCAGGTCATTCACAGAATAAAACGCTATTGCTATTGATACAACAGTTAAGGGGGCGACTTTGTAGCATTGTGCTTTTGCCGTTTTGTGGTTTTTTGAGAATTTGAAATGTAAATGGACCAAAAGCATTTATGCATGGATGTGATATTTAACATTTCTATTGGGAACCATGAGGCCAAAAAAAAAAAATTGTTGTGTTTCCCTCAAGTGGGATTTCTGAAAAATTGGGTCGGTCGGTCGGAAAATATATTTTTTTAATTATCTTTTTTAAAAAGCACCCAAAGTACCAAATTTTGGTGCATTTTCCACTATTTTTCAAAATATTTTCTCAAAAAACACCCAATCTGAGCAAAATTGGGTGCTTTCCCGACCCTAATATATTTTTTTTAAATTTCTGAATAGGGTCGGTCGATGAGGGCAACATTACAATTTATTTTTTTTGGCCTAATTGTGTGCCATGGTGGAAACAAATTGTAATACGTGCATTTGATTCATTTTGATAAACAGAGAAAAAGCACATTTGTTTGGTGTATTGCACTTTTTGTTGGAAATTGATAAGTATGTTTGAAAAATCTTCATAATGATTTCTTATTCTAAATCAAAATTGTTGTCATGTTTGGGCAAAAAACTTTTCCACTAAAAATTTGAAATCTCACTTCCCAATGGAATTTCTTGATTTTTGCTTGTTGGATTTTGCTGGATAGTGATGTGTTAGGAGTATTATAGGAAAGCATGTACTTATCCATTTTTCTGTGGCAAAACAAGTTTTCTACAAAATACACTAGAAAACGCTTGAGATCTAGTCACATTCCTTCATTTTAGGCTGTTTTTATTCAAAAATTATTTCTGATCAAAATCTTATCTAGTAATGCTTTAAGTTCTAATTTAAAAGTATGCAATTAAGGGAACTTTTCAGATAGCCGTGAAAACACTGTAAAGTGAAAGTTCCTCGTTTTGGAACTAGTCCTCGTTTTTCTAAAACGAGTAGGGTACTCGTTTTTCTAAAACGAGGAACAAAACAAGTAGCAAAACGAGGTAATTGCCTTGTTTTGCTACTTGTTTTGTTCCTCGTTTTAGAAAAACGAGTACCCTACTCGTTTTAGAAAAACGAGGACTAGTTCCAAAACGAGGAACTTTCACTTTACAGTGAAAGGGGGTGTCACTTATATACTGAGTGACTCCCAGTGCAAATGAACAGTATTATTAAAGGGGCAATTCATGATCCACTTTTCACCCTCAAGGTCACCTCTATCAAAACTGAGTTTTTTAGCTTATAAGAATAGTCAACTGGTATATGTTACGATCCCCAAACCATTCTTTCATATGTGCTTGCATTTTTGAGAAAAGTGAGATGTTTTGTTTTCTAATTATTGTCGGGGCCCCGACAGTAATTACAACACAGTAGCCTATGGGGATTTTCCAAATGCTGGAAAGCTGGTAACTTGGAAACGAACAGTCGGAATCAAGTAAAATTTTCAGTATATATTTATGATGTAATTCTTCTTATTTAGCTAGAAAACAGGCAAGGTTTTTGTCACATGAAAATCATGAATTGCACCTTTAACTTCAGAGATGAACAGAGACTATAAATATAATCCTGATTATAGCTTAGCCATGATGTGAATACCAAACTGTCAGGGAAGATTTCACATAGAGTTAGTTCATGGAAATGGACAATGTGACCTTTCTGTGTAAGGTGCACTTCTATGTGATGAGTGAAGATGGTTTGTTGGTGATGTTGGTAAAACAACACTGCATTTACACTATACATTTTTTCTCCATTTTACTAGTTCCACATGTAGGCCTATATATACTTATTTTTGATTTCTGCAACCAAATGTTTACCATCTAGGCCTATTCACATGTTTTGTTTAATGAATTGGCCTTTAAAAAAAGAACTGACATTATTGTATACTGATAAAATTTCAACAGCATTTTGAACAACAGTACATGTGCATTGTGTAAAAAATAATTTTGAAACTTAGTATTTTGTCATTATTTACCAGTGGTGTAATTTTAACACTTTTCTATCCAGTTTTCCTCTTACTTAGTTCTTTCCTGTGTTTTTTAATCTATTATTTTTCCAAAATGTTGACTGTATTCAAATATAAAAGTAACTGATATCCTCTCCCATATTTTTTGCCTATTTTCTCCCAATTTCATGTACAGTCCCTGAAGGCGGTAGGGAATCTGCAATTTTTGCCATGCATGATTCATGGTAGAATTCTAAGGTGTTTTTTAATTTCAAAATGGGTTAAAAAAATAAATAAAAGTAAAAGAAGATGATGAGTTCTTTGACTTTCCCACAATCAGACAATAAAACTCCACTAAAGCATGAAGTTTATTGACACTTTGTAGCTCCAGATATTCAATGGCAATTATTGCTCATACTTTGATTGTTTTTACAGAAATATATTTAACTTTGTTTTCATTGTTGTGGGCTGATAATGACAACAAACTGTCCCAATTATGATACCGTAGTATTGTCATGTCACCAGAGTTTAACTTTGACAGATAATTATTATTAGTTGGAATGGAATCATTTCCGAGGAACTTCAATATTAAAGCAATACTGTAACATTTTGATCGAAAATGGTTTATAGTAAAACAGCATAAAATGGAGGAATGTGTCTATCTAAAAGCATTTTCAAGTGTAATTTGTGAGAAAAAAATTGTTTTGCCACCAAAAAATAGATTAAAAGCACATGCCTACTTTCCTATACTAATACATGTGGAATTAAATCCAGGATCTCAAATTTAATTCACCAAATGGACATAACAGAAAAAGTACTTTTTTTCACTAGCTGTTTGAAATATCTACCTCAATTTTAATTTCTCACATTTTGGGTATACCCGCAGTGTCTTGTGGAATCGATAGACGATCAGTGTTTTTTTTCATTTTGCGTACAGAGTACAGAGCTGCTGTGCAAAGTCAAACCAATTTTATCCATTATTATGTTCTGAGCTGTCCGATTTCCAAAATAAATCGGACAGGGATATCGAACCGTATACAAAATATCAGATTTTGAACATAATAATGATAAAATTGGATGGATTTTTTCGCATGATACTCAAAGATATTGGTCTCGCTATAAGTTTTAGAAGGATCGGACAGCTCAGAACATAATAATGGATAAAATTGGTTTGACTTTGCACAGCAGCTCTGTACTCTACGCAAAATGAAAAAAACACTGATCGTCTATCGATTCCATTTCATAAAACTCATAGCTCGACCAATATCTTTTTGTATCATGCTCAATCCATCCAATTTTATATCAAAAGGATAATTACATGTGTCTAAGTTGGTAAAACAGTTAAGATCGGCACAGCAGCTCTGTACTCTACGCAAAATGGAAAAAAAACCAACTGACCGTCTATCGATGATGCTCTATTACACTGCGGGTATACCCAAAATGTGAGAAATGAAAATTGAGGTAGATTTTTCAAACGGCTAGTTAAAAATGATGGTAATGGTTTTTGATGTCAAATTTGGGGTCAATATTTAGCTGAGATTCCATATTTTTCATATATGTCAATATCGTTGGACTTTGATGGCTCTTACTTGGATTTATGGGGGTCAGACTAAGTGTTCACTTATCGTTTGTGAGGTGTTTATTACTCCTCAGTTCTCTTACTTACCATTTTTTCTGAGCAACCAAAGGTATAGTTTATCTCAGAGTTGTTTTCCTCGTTCGCGGGGTTTTTCTTTCCAACGCTTGTTGTTAAGCCTTTCTGCGTACTGAAGCACTTATTTATGCACGTATTGGCAGAGCGTGATTTGTTGATTTCGATCGTTTATGCTCACGCTGTTGGCGCGCGTATTAAGAGTGGCATACAAGACACGATTTGAAATGAAAAACAACTTTGAGAGATAGTATATAGAATATTATCGTACTGAATAAATCAGCTCATGAATGCAACTTCAAGTTAGACCTACATTAATTGAAAAGTTGAAAGTAGTATCTCAAAACTGAAAACATATTACAAAATACCAAAAGCTTGGATATTGACATTAAATGTATATAACATTAGCAATTGAACAACATTACAAAAGTATAAAACTGTAAGATTTGCAAGCTTCAAAAACGAGATGAACTTAAAAGTTTGCAAATTAAATATCAGCACTCATCGTCCCTTAAAAATGAATCGGAGCATGTAGTGGATAATTTGCCCTTATCATCACAGACACTGCAACATGTGCAGCTGATGATAATGTGGGATCATGATGATAACACAGGAGACTTGATATCATATAAATAAACATAAGTTATGCCGATTGCGACATAACGGCAAGACGAACAATGGGGTGGTGGTGTGTGGCATATCTAGTGTCTTGACAACATTTATTTTTATAACTTTGTAGAACAAACATAAGAGTCCTGTTCATATGTGATATCCATTTAGCACTGAAGATTGTGAAGAAAGTTCATGGAAGTTCGACCTAAATTCAAAAATTATTTTAGTAAAACAAAAATCACTTTTTCTGAGAACAGTGCTACCTTTCATTTTTATACCTTTGTAGAACAAACATAGAGTCCTGTTCATATGTGATAATCCATTTAGCATTGATGATTGTGAAGAAAGTTCATGGAAGTTTGACCTAAATTCAAAAATTATTTCAGTAAAACAAAAATCACTTTTTCCTCAAAACTTTTTCTGAGAACAGTGCCACCTTTCATCAACTCTATACTTCGATCAACACCAAATAGGCGGGCCTATTCACATCGTGAATTGATACAGATAAGCGCGTCCGTAGCTGGACACAGCTCAACTGCAGGAGACGCAGTGCGCGTTGCACGTGTGACTCGCGCATCATCATCTACGGCGCGCATGTAACTGGGATTATGTTTACTTGCGGATGAAGGAAAGCCTCATAATTCCCGCCTATTTAGTGTTGATCAAAGTATAGCACAGGGTTGCTATTGGTATTTTGTAATATGTTCAGTATGCGTGTTGTATTGTTCATATTAAATTCATGAAACACCTGCAATTTAAAAGATACATTGGAATACTTCCTGATTCTGTTTCAGTAATATTGCATGAAAAAATCCAAAACTTTAGGAATTGAAAAGATGCAATATTGATCGGATTTCAAATTGAATTTACCGCCAGTAGTTTTATGTTAACCAAGGAATTTAAAAAGGGGAATCAGTACTTCCCGCCATTTTGATTTCACCGCCGTGTAAATCATATGAGACGGCAGCCATCTTGGATTGTCGCTCATGGAGGGTGAGTTATTGTACCTCCTGCATTTTACGGCTCCGCGGGCCACACTTCGAGAGTCTTCACAACGGATTAGCGGGAAAATTTGCATACTTCGATCAGAGCAAGTCGCAATACACGCTACTTGAAATGCAGTCACGGTTTGCGCGTGAAACAAAATGCACACGCTATATATGCATCAAGTGAAGATTTAAGCAATCTGCCTGGATATCGGACCAAACTCCGAATATATCCGGAGGTACAATAACTCTTCTTCATGAGCGACACAAGATGGTGGTGTATCCCGATTCCCCTATAAAATGTCCTTGGTGTTATCACTTGGCACTGACTAATTCGCTAGCCACTGCAGGCTGCCGTAGCTTACAGTCTGCTGTCGTTGCTTTATGTCCATGACTCATATTCGTCACCTCCATTGTCATAGTGTGAGCCAGGCTTTTGTATGGGTGTTATCACTTGGCACTGACTAATTCGCTAGCCACTGCAGGCTGCCGTAGCTTACAGTCTGCTGTCATTGCTCTACGTCCATGGCTCATATTCGTCACCTCCATTGTCATAGTGTGAGCCAGGCTTTTGTATTGGTGTTATCACTTGCACTGACTAATTCGCTAGCCACTGCAGGCTGCCGTAGCTTACAGTCTGCTGTCATTGCTCTACGTCCATGGCTCATATTCGTCACCTCCATTGTCATAGTGTGAGCCAGGCTTTTGTATTGGTGTTATCACTTGGCACTGACTAATTCGCTAGCCACTGCAGGCTGCCGTAGCTTACAGTCTGCTGTCGTTGCATTACGTCCATGGCTCATATTCGTCACCTCCATTGTCATAGTGTGAGCCAGGCTTTTGTATGGGTGTTATCACTTGGCACTGACTAATTCGCTAGCCACTGCAGGCTGACAGTCTGCTGTCATTGCTCTACGTCCATGGCTCATATTCGTCACCTCCATTATAGTGTGAGTCAGGCTTTTGTATGGGTGTTATCACTTGGCACTGACTAATTCGCTAGCCACTGCAGGCTGCCGTAGCTTACAGTCTGCTGTCGTTGCTTTATGTCCATGGCTCATATTCGTCATCTCCATTGTCATACTCATAGTGTGAGCCAGGCTTTTGTATGTCAGTTTGGCATGTAACCTCTGACCATTAGGGACGCACCATTAGATTTCCAGGGGGGAGCAGGAGGTTAAGTTTGGAGACGATTTTTTTTTTGCGTCACGTTCAGGGGCGAATTTTTTTCTTAGAAATTACTGTTTTTTCCCCTATTCCATGTTCAGGGGTGATTTTTTTTCCTTTTGCCTATGGAGGGGGAATTTTTTTTTTGTTAAAAACTTCCTGCTCCCCCCTGGAAATCTTATGGTGCACCCCTTATGATAAGGACTACAATGATGAATTGAAAATATATATGAAAATGGATTATTTTTTGTGATTTAAAGAAACGACTTTCAAATCAACGTTATTGTACCGTGTTACAATACCTACACTTGGTATCGAGGTGTGTGTATATGTACATGTAAGGTTGATAACCATAAAACGTGACTATAGAAGTAATCAAATATGTTGTTTTGCTTTCAATATTAGTATGTTTACCTAATCTAAACCTTATTTTTTAGGAATGCATTTGCACATTGAAAATTAAACTTATGTCCTTCCTGGTTAAACTTGTTCAATTTTCTTGCACAATGTGGTTCAATTGAAGTGTACTTGATCCTAAAGCCTTGTGGGCTTGATTTATTGAGAATACTATTCAGAAATGATATCCCTTCAGCATCAATGATTATCATTGTATGTGGTAGGTGAAATTAAATTGATTTTCTAATATTTATCTCATGTACATTAATAGATTGATTTTGTAATATCTACCCTGGGCATATTTATTGTGATCTAAGTAAATTGAAGTTGGATTTGAATGAATCTGCTATACATCCTCCTAGCTATATACATTTGCTGCGTTCCTTCTAATGGTAGTATATTGATGGGACGACTGGAGGTTTGTCCAGTTAATTTTTAGGGCACAAGATAAAAGCATCCTAGTTGATGTGTCCTTAATTTTGAGGGGATGTACCAGACCTCAGATACCACCAACCTGCGGTAATGGCATCGTCAGCCATTAATTGGACTCAATTTGGAGGGATTTAGGTCTATCAAATGCTGCCAAAATGAGTGCCACAATGTGGTTCAGACAAAAATACTACATTCATGATGAATTATACACAAAATTTAACACAATGATAAAGTTTTTAAAAGTTAGTGCAGTATGACCAAATATACAAATGGGCATTTTCACGAAAAAGTGGACATGAGAAAAATATTG
>JXSR01S005291.1:9580-27011 GCA_000969725.1 Ophiothrix spiculata | reverse complement strand
AAAAAAATTCATGTTGAATATGAATGCTTTCAGGTATTCTCAACTAAATATGGAATTAGTTTTATTTTATTCAATTCAATTTTGGCAATGTATTTTTTTGAAATACAGAAAAATTCTGTGATTGTCCTTCCGTGACCGTGAAAATGCCCAAATAATAATCCAATAAGAACCCCCAGCCGAAGTAAATATCACAAAGATCTAGTGGCTCCTTGTCCGCTGGTACCCTTGATGTTGGCCCATCACTATATGGCTCAGACTGCTTACTAGTACTATCGCAGGTAATGGCTGATCATAATTAGTCAACATTTTGACCAATTCGTGTAGAATTACACCCCTTGGCTGCTCATTCGTCCTATCTAACTATGTGACAATCGTTTGTGTAAAGCCTTGGTAAAGAGGTTGACAAAATGGAGATGTTTACATGCACTTGTAACTTCTGCATGACGTTGGTCCATCACTATATGGCTCAGACTGTCCACTATCGTAGGTAACGGCTGATCATAATTAGTCAAAATTTTGACCAGTTCATGTAGAATTACACCCCTTTGCTGCTCGTTCATCCTATCTAACTATGTGGCAATTGTTTGTGTAAAGCCTTGGTTAAGAGGTTGACAAAATGGTGATGTTTACATGCACAACTTCTGCATGACGTCCTACGTTTTTAACTACGCGTTGCAGGAAATTTAAGCAATTACTAAAGCGCCAAGCATGTTATATATTTGATGCTCAAAACAAATGCCGTCAGGCACTGGCCAATTCAAGTGCCTAGATTAAAGGAGCATGGCCCGATTGTCTCAACTATTTTTCAAACTTTTTGGTTTTTTTTTAACCAAAATGTTGCTCATATTTTTCTCATAACCCATGTGAAATTTCACAGATGAGTTATGATCCATTTAGAGAGATACATGAAAGTGTGTCTTATTATGGTAACCATAATTAATTTTAAACAATATTCGTATAGGCAGCTCAGAAATACAAAATTGCTCATAAAATCAAAACGGTTTGACTGATTCAGCTGAAATTTGAAACTTAGACCTCTTGAGTGGTCATATTTTATATGACATTGAAAACTAAATTTTGAAAAATTGGACCAAGTTCCTTTAATTAGCTGTTACCATCATATTATTTTGGATACATAAGATGTCAGAGACCAGCAGCTTCTCTAATAATGAAGTTCTTTAAAATCTCAATATAGTGCCCCTTTTCCCAGTTGCCATTTTGTGCCATATTTTTATATGGTTTAAAAGATATGAAATTGATTGCCTGTGTCTGAAATATAACGAATGTAACTTTCATTTTAACATCTGATTAGTGATGCAGACCTGTTGGTATTGTGGTAAGGAACATGTTTATGAGCAAAACATGAGGTGCACTATATCGAGATTTTAAAGTACTTGCCTCAATTCAAGGTGACAATACTACAGTGTGCACATTAGCCTGACCAGTGACCACCAGTGAAGTGAAAATTAGTATTTTATTTATTTGTTTGTTTATTGATTGATCTCTTTTATACAAAGGGATGAATAACACAAGCAATTAACAATTACGCTGTACTTCAACAATAGTTTCTAAATTCCACACCAAGTGACCAAAAATGCCCATTTCTAATAAATTCTAACATGATAGTGATACATGGATAATTGGATATACACATACAAAACATGGAGTCATCTTTTAGGTCTGAAATAATAACCTTGCCTATGCTATGCATTGATGAAGACATGTGATTATGTTTTTCTGTCTGGAAAATTATTGATATGATGATACCTTGAAATTCTATATAGGAAATCCTGTGTGTAGTTGTTGAATTTAAAAGCTTTAACATGGATTAGATGGATTATCTAGTAAATCTTATTTGCTTTAACAGGTTCCATAGATTATTTCTGCATTTTCTTTTATAAGAAGTAAGATGACATCCAAATATGACACACTGTACAGGCCCAATGTTTACATGTATCAGACAGTGTCTGTAGGCATGTATGGTGAGCAGTTATGAAACCCTGAAGGCGTCACACCACAATAGAGCTTCCCATTGACTTACTGTACAAAATGACTTCCTAAAAACACCCTAGAACTCAATAATAAAGCAACTGGTTGCTTCAACACTGCCTTTTCTCAGTTGATTATGATCTCTTCTAACACAAAATGATGATAAAAGTACACCTTCAAGGCTTTTTTTTCAAGAAATTGGACGCTGAAGTATAACGCCCCCTATCAACGAGAGCCGAATTTTGTATTTCCAGAATCAAGCGCAAATTAAGGAAAATCCTTTAAATTTTACCAAATTAGTCCGGAGATCAAAAATGGCATCAGAGCATCCTTAAATAAACCTAACTTTATGATTAGAACAAAATATTGACCAAACATATTGCCCTTCCATACGTTTTGAAGTCCTGTTTTCAGAAGGGCAGTCAATTTTGCCGATTTTAGAAATGCCGGATTGCGAGTGCTAGTTATTTAGTGTAGTGCGCCCTGAACCATTAAAAAAAAAATACTTGATCAATTAAATTACAGTAGGCCATAACAATAATATTTTGGCCTAGTCAGTATTATCCTGGGGTTTCCTTCAGATATTCATGTTGTGAATAAACACCGGGACTATGAAAGTCAATAATATCGGCGAGACCTTTTGTTATGAAGAAGTATGGATGTATTTTGATCGGCCATATTCTTGTGTTATGTAGGCAGGTATGTTTGCAAACAAATCATAGACCGAATAGTGATATTGATTTGTTCTCTCACAGTGTCATAAGGACCTATAACGTAATGATTTACATTAATTAAACTGTTTGAATATTGTGTTTGAATGTAATTTAAACTAAAAATGTTATGTATTTTGCTCTGTGTATTTGTGTACATATAAGACCATAATTTGTTTTTAAATTGATTACATTTATGATGCAAAACAATAAATCATGTTATAATTGAGGACCCTAGAACTAAGTCACAAAATCTTGAAAATTGAGTTGTGTCAATTTTCTGCTACAGAATTCTCATTTCTACATTCTGTAAAAGTTTTGTAGTAATTTGATGATCAGAACATGCGTAAAAGTCACTGCGAAATACAGCAATGCCATTCAAGACTACACAAATGATTTTATGTTTGTGCCTTTTTCTCAGTTTGTACTCAATGTGACTTAACCCCCTTCTAGTTCTAGGGTTTTTATTTTATACTGGTGTTTCATTTTCATTATTTTGTTGACAAGAGTGAAAAACAGAGTATCATAGTCATCCTGGTATAGTATACCGTTTTAAATTCTGTCAACAGATTTTTCCTACAATAAATTTTAAAAATATATCGGTATGGAGGAAATTGATAAATATTTTTCAATGCCATCATTGCCATGGATTGTTTTTTAAAGACCATGATTCTGAACAAGGCTGATGTCTGTTCAGTGCTATCGACTTTTTACAAAAAATTCAGGTTTAGAAAGAATATTAGTTTGTTCAATTGTAAAATGAACTGATGGTGATATTGGCATGTTTGCCAATTCAGTAGTTGGACTGTTCGCCAGCTAGGAGAGGAATTGTATGCATGCACCAGCTGAGATCCATTCAATCATGTTATTATGATTTATGTTCTGTGATTTAGGTTTACTATTTAGATATATGTAGTTTTCCAGAACATGGTAACATGATCATGTTAACTACTGTGCCATGATTTATTTGAAACAACTTTCACATAACAGGGCCTATATCATATATTGCATAGAATTATTACTTAATTTGTATGATTGGATATCATACATTTGATTCTATTTTTCGCAATTGTTTGCCACAGTCCCCGGGGGAGTGGGAAGAGGGTGTCACTCACATATGTGAGCAGGGAATGTATGTCCGGTGGTCAAGACCCCCATTTAAGGCTTCCAAACTACTCATTAGATCCCTATTTTCAGCAAAATTCAGTTCAGTAGACCCCATTTTTGAGGATCAGAACATTTGGAAATTTCCAACTCAGAAGGCTATTTTTAACAATAATTTAAGTTCACTAAACGTCCCTCCCCCAAAATCAGTTTCACAGGGCAAATATTTTACACAAAATCAGTTCACTTGAATCCAATGTCCATTTTTGATCATCATATCTACCTCTGAATACCATTGTACCCCCAAACTCCTTTTCACTGCAGGGTTGGGGTTTGGAGTGTTGGGGGGGGGGGGGGGGGTACTTGTGCTTTGAAATTGGCATCTCTACACAAAAATCTGTGAAAAACACCCCAAATGACAGGCACATATACCCATGTCAATGTGAGTTACCCCTGGACCCTTTTCATTTTCAGAATGCATCGGAATGTAACTTTTGATAAATATTGCATACAAAAAATAAAATCCCAACGAAATGACAATTCGTTACCCATGATGCTTGAAAATTGTAATACACAAAGTCTGTATTGCTAGAACCCTGCTGGCAAGAACCTTTTAGCACTATACCCAGAATCCGTAAAAGCAATAGGTCTGTATTTTGCAGGCGTTTTTGATTGGTCCATCTTAGGTATTTCCTGGGAGGTATGTTCAAACTGAATGCTCCAGCCACTATGTTCACTTTTCAACATTGAATTCTTACAACACGGGTCATATTAAGACAGTGAATAATTTAATAATAGGAACATGTTTATTGGCCTTGACATTCAATCAGTTTATGTTTTCGAACGTGATCACGTAGTCATGGATTCACATGCACCAAAGGACATGGTATCCTACTTTGTGAAAAAGTTTGCCAGACCCGGTTGCAAGACCTTTCTGGAAAATCTAAAGATGGATAGGAATGTCTGAACGATGGACTGAGTTGTCATGTCCCAAGTTCAACACTAGGCTACGTGTCCAACCAATAGTGGCCCACACAAATCAGCTTACGTTACTTCATTAGGGGTTTCTAGAGGGACTAATAGTTGAATGTCAATGCCGTTTTTCTCTACTGTCTTACTGTGCGATTCCAGGGTAATGTTTGTGACCAAAAAGTTAAAAAAAATTTCACTTTTAAATGGTTTCAAAACCTAGCATAGACATTCTATTCACAAGTTTGTTGTTGATAATACAGTAATTTCATGGATACTTAATATTGTCAATTTACACCAAGGATTTAGGATTTGATTTTGTCATTCCGAAAATATTTTACAATTATTAAAAAAATAGTAGAAATCTGTACTGTTTCTGATGAACAAGGAAAACGTGTTATTATTAACATTCAAACGTTGATAACATTTCAATTTTGAATTCATAAATCTATATTTGAAAAAAAAAGAAGTTGTTAAAAAAATCATTGTACAATAGATTTTCAGAGGTTGAAAAACTTCAAGGCAAAAGTTTTATTTAATAATATATTACCTTATTACTGGAAAAACCTCTGAAATTGGATAAGAGATTTACTTGTGCGGTTCAGTTTTGAGGTTGTAAATCTGGTGTATGTGGGCGCTTTTGAACAGGAGGGGGTAGGTCACATGTGGGTCAAACAGAACTGTAACTGTCACTGTTGAAAAACTTGTGCCCGAAGTGATAAAGGATGTGGTTAAAATCCAAAGATCTAGTGAAATAAGAATTGGGTTTGTTCCATGACAAAGTCTATGTATTTTACTTTAACTCCCTTGTAATCTGTTTGAAGTAAATGTAACAAAGTATTGTGCAAACAGTGTACAAGTTAAACATCATCCACAAGTTATTTCCAAACAGTTTTGCATTATCATGTAGGCCTTCATTCTAAAATGAAAAGAATGAACGGTCACTCTTTCTTGGAGTGAATTATGTTTTACTCCAAAAGAGTGACATTTTACTCTTTTCGAGTGAAATCAATGGGGTTTCTTTTCCAAATTGATTTTGAAAGATTTTAAGGTTTTTAAGCACAATTTTCACAGTATTTGGACTGTATGTCTGCAGACAAGATTTTCAAATTTTTGTCCAATGGACCTTATAAAATCATGATAAAATCAAGACCATTATTTCTCAAGTCTTCTATACATAGAATGTATGCATGCAAGCGGATTTTAGTTGCCGCTTGCATATACAGAAAGTGTATGCAGCGGCAAGTAAAGTAGTTCAATTAGCAACTTATCAGTATCATGTTATCTGTGTGTGTCATTATCCATATAACAAGAATGTAGATAACCCTTGCTTTTATCATGGGAAACTTTGAATATGCCGAAGTAAATTTACACTGCAGACATTTATTTGCGGCTGTTATTATTGGAGACGATATCCCCCACAAAGCATAACCCTTGGGTGGGGTCACTCAAGTATAATGCTGTAAGCAAAGCGTGACCACAGTTTTTTCAAAACAACCCCTTAATTAATGATGATTTTTTTCTGAAGCCAAAATAAGCCAAAATATACCCTTTCCCCCAATTCACACCCTAAATGGAGATTTACCATTACCGTTCAACACCAGAGTTTGAAAAGTACCCTATTTCATGAAAATGGCTGCTTTGGCTGCTTTTGGTACCCTAAACGGTGTGACCTGATTCACCCTTCTGTCCTCAAAATCAACCCTAAATCACCTTTTTATTGGTCATGCTATGACTGCTGCATTATTCTTGAAATTTGGCTCATAAAAGCAGATTATAATTACAAATGCATTTCTGAAATTTTTTTTTGAAGTAAATTTTGTTAAATTGTTTTTAGGGACAAAAAACAATTTTAGCAGCACCACCATTTTACCAGTTTATGCTAATTATCTCAAAAACAATGCAAAGGATTTGAATTTTTTGCACTAAAACATGTGAAACCCCTATATTGACAATTCATTGGTTTATGTTTCGTTTTTGCGTTACATACAAAAACAAAATTATGGGTCCAAATGGACCTCCTTGTGTACTTAAGTGTTAAGAACTAAGTGAATTTGATTGTTTTCCAGGATTTTTCCATAGACAGATCCTTTTGTTGTTAGATAAAGACCTTCCGTAAAAAGTGCATTGAATGTTTGACATACTAGTAATTGGAACCACATGCATCCATGCTTCTTTCTGCTAGAAGTAATTATTTTACAACATGATATTTTTGATGAAACCCTAAATCCATTTGAAATAAGTCCTCGGAAAGAACTTAAGTTAAATTTGCACTGTGGTTAAAATTAGGCCATGTATAAGCTATCCATCATGACAGAAAAGACACAAATAATCCTGGAATAGTAAAATATGCAAACATATGATGCTTGCTAAATTGCAGCATGTTTAATTATTGATGAAATTGGTGAATAAAAGAGGATTTGCAATTTGACATGCCAGCTGTTCACATGGCAATTTTGCAGATTGAATGGAATATTTCTATAGGATGTTTAATAGATGCACAAATTGTATTCAATCATGACAACTATTTGAATCAGTTAGCTGTGGGATGAGCTATCTTGTTTACTATCAATAAAAATGTCAGCGCTAATGCTATAAAAGTTGATAGGCTTTGAACAGTCATCATAAAAGTTTTACTAACAGATTGAGGTCATAGAAGTATACATGTACAGACAAATAGGTTAAGCATAGTAGTGCCAGTATCCTGTGAATTTATATAGTGCATTTTTTTTCTATCTACTGAAGATAGCAAGTATTAGCCTGGTATGTAGCGGAGGTTTCTGGTTTCATTCTAACTTGGAGATAACATGAAACGTAACTTGATTCAGAATCATGGTGATTCTGTCTGTCAACGTTGGTTGATCTTATGTGCTGTCGTCAATTGCTCTTCCTGTCCTTGGTTCTGACTCAGGCACGTGGGAAACTTGACAATACCTGTTACATATAAGCTGACAATTTCAACACCAATATCGCAAGACAGTTTGTCTTTAAGCGCAAGTTACTGACTTGAGTTCCGGCCCCCATACCATATCCTTGTTTAGATTTTGGCTAAATGATCACACCCAGTAACCACTGTAACCTTTTACTAGCTCTGAGCCATCAACTATTTTCCACTATATATAGCCACCACTGAGCAAAATCCACTAGCCATCCGGCTCGGCTTGAACGGCTCACGTTGCAAGCGTGTGCTGACAACGGCTCGCTGCTTGGTCACTAAATGGGATAGGTCACAGCATAATTATGGTCACAGGAATGATTGGTGCAAAGGAACTTGACAAGCTCCTAACTTTTTACATATCCCTACCAACAGGGAGGTATGTGCTGCACAAATTCCCTCACCATCACAGTGAGTACCCCGCAAGTTGCCGTTCCCACTTGGCCGTAGAGACAACTGACAGTGGCATTAGTCTTTTAACATAGCTACATATGGTGCATACAAATAACCATATAGCAGTAATTCTGCAAAATACACACATTCTTGATTAACCTAGTTGGTCCAAGTGCTATTTAGGAGGATTGGGAATGTTAGTCACACTAAGTGAATTAATAAATACGTCAAATACTTGTTTTAGGAATAAGACCAAAAGTGTGTATTTTAAAATAATAACAATGAATAATTATGCCATCTGTATTTTTTCTTGTAAAAGGCCCCAAATTTCTTCCATCAGTTATCAATTTGTACAAATAACTGAACACCAGAAGTTCACTTTTTGTAAGAAAAATCAGTAATTCAAACTCTTTCAAAACATTGCTTTACTCTCTAGTCCTAAACAAGGGAAAGCATCAATATAAAAAAAATATAATCTTATTTATCATCCTCATAATGCTGGTTCTGTTTTGCCAATTACTAATGGAGTTGTTCCAGTTTAATTTTGTTCTGATTACATCTCTAAGTAAACCCACAGTTTTGTTTCTGCCCCTTGGTGATAGCCAAAGCGTATTGAACAGAGGGATGGGGAGACACTTAACAGGCTTTTGAAAATTGCTGGTGAGCATTAAATAGCTCCCCTTCAGCTGTTTAGGTGAGCATTAGAAGAGCAAAACAAAGGCTAAATGCAATAAAGATAGGAAACCTCACATTCTAAGAGGAGCTCCAAATTGCTCACCTAGAGCAATTGAGGAGAGTAATTAAGAAGAGCAAAACTCTGTAACTCCTTAAAAGACAATTCCTGACACTAAGTAATAATGAATGGGATTTTTGAGTATCAAATTTCTTGGTTTACTAGTCGGCAAGTAAAATTTTGTTTTCAACAGAGCTAGGAAAAAGTTGCATGATTGTAAATATTAATTTGTTTAAATTCTGTGTATACATCTTGGAATTATGGGCATTTTTTCATCATCTTGACCATTTGTGACCGATGTTGATAAAATTGTGTTCACACTTGCTGTAAATCATGATCAGTCTGGGAACTTAGGCCAAAAAAAAAGTTGTTTGGTTGTCCTCCACCGCCCGCCCCTATTTTTCGAAACCCGGAAAAAAGTTTTTACTGTATAAAAAGTATACCGCCCCTAATTTTTCAGATTTCCAAAAAAAAGGGTTTTTTTTGTTTGAGAATTTTGATCTTTTGAAAATATTTTTTAAGTTGTTGTTTTCATTTTGTTTACATTTTAATACTGTTTTTAAACTTGCGTAAAGAAATTTTTTGGTATAGTAGACTTATTTAGACAATAATAACTGCGCACCATCTTTTTTGAGGTCATTGTTTAAAATCGGAGGTGTTTGTTTTGGGCCGAGGTACTTTTCTGAGGGAGCGTAGCTCCCGAAGAAAAGTACCGAGCCCAAAACAAACACCAACGATTTTAAACAATGACCGAATTAAAAGATGGTGCAAAGTTATTATTGTCATTAATAACCGTAATCCTTACTGATTTTGACCAAAAACAGGTGAAAATCATAATTTTATTTAGTTTGTTTTTTTGCCATCTGCTAAAATATCGATCGGTCTAGGCACTGCGTCCGCGTTGCGTTTAGTCAAACGCGACTTCCGCGATATCATTACGTGCGCGTAATGCTGCGTTTAAAGCATACGCGCTACGCGGGTCATTAACAGAAGTCATTGTTACCTGATAATGACCGCGCAGTAGTTTGCGTAAAAGTAGAAATAATCTTACTAGATTGGATTGCGCTATTACGCAGGTTATTAATGCATCTTTATAGAGGCCATAATTTGGTGTAGCTTTGACTTCACATTTGAAAAAAAAATCTTAAAAAAAAAAAAAAAAAATCCCCTCCGCCCGCCCGCACTTGCTTAAAAATTTTTGTGGAGGACAACCAAACAATTTTTTTGGCCTTATGGTGTGTTCAGAATCCAGTGATTTCATCACTGCAACATCTTTGCACACACTTTGTGAAGTGCGCTTTAAAATTTCAAGATTGCATATATTGAGTGATGTCGCAGTGATACATTTGATGAACTCTGAAGTCTGAACGTACCATTATTGTTATTGTGACTCACTACCCTTGATTTGTGTTCAAATTATGTTGTTGATCGCAAACAATCCTGATTTGGCCAATATTATTATTCATATGTAGTTGAAGCCACTTAATCGGGATGCCTCGGGATCGGAGTAGCAAAAATATCCCGATTAACCAGTTGTTCCGATTAAGCAAAATACAGGAATCGCCATAATTGAGGGTTTTTTTGGGGCACAAAAACACTTACACTAAATTCATGAGCTGACAAAAAGTAGACACAATGACAGAATTTTAGATACCTTTTGAATAGATTAAGATTTTGCGAAGGTTTCCAACAGAATTTGGGATTGTGGTTTTAGATTTTTGTTCCGTATTTGCAATTTACTTGCATAAAATTAACTTAGTCATAACTAAGTTTTCATCAAATAATGCATTTTGTCAAAAAGTTATCTTGTTTATCAGGAGGAATGTCCCGATTAACAGGTCAATTTTGTACATAAAGAAATGGTTCCCTGACTGAATACGTCAATTAACTAAAAATCCCTTTTAAGGGGATCCTGACTGGATATGTATTCATATAATGTATATACCAAATATTCTTATTCAGCTCCCATTTGTATTACCGGAAAAAGTATACTTTAGGTCCCATCAAAAACTATACCCTAACCTTAAACCCTAACCCTAAAACCAACCCTATCCCTAACCCTACACCCTAACCCTAAATTAAACCTAACTCTAACTCTAAACCCTAACCCTAAAATTCTGGATGGGACCTAAAGTACACTTGGTCCGTATCACCTTTTCAGAGTAGCTCCCTCCCCTACAAAATCTTGATTGCATGTCAAGTCGTAGTCAAACCATAGTCAAACCATAGGAACAATTTAGATTACTTCGCTCTGATTGAATTTCCAGAAAATAAATTTATTGAATTTGTGTTTGAAATCTTGCCCTGAGGGGTATCATTAAACGAAGCATTATGCTAATGAATTGAACTTGTCATGCTTGCTTCTGTTTTGTTCCAGAGTCATAAGCTTCATTGTGGCATATTGCAAATTGCTTGTTAAATCACTCATAAAATTTGGATTCAATGTTCCTGATTTGTTGTTCTGATTTTGTTCTTTACAGGTGAAATCTGTCATATGGCCTTCTCCCCCACTGAAGCCCCGGTATATGTAAGTATTTAACTATTATTAATGAAATGACTGACATATTTCATATTGCTCAGGATTTATTTAAAACTTTTTGCCTTAATTTTTTCGAGGTATGAATTTAGCAAATTTAATGACCCTGCAAAAAATTACATTGTTCATGACTTTGTGACATGATAGTCGCTTAGAAGTTCAAAGTAAGGCCAAACAAAATAAATTGTTTGCTTGTCCTCGAGTGAATTTGAAATTATTTAGATATAGTTTGATTGATAGAAAAGGTGCCGAATCAAATTTACTAATTTCTTAATGTCCTGCTTTACAACCACGGCCAGCGCGATATCCGCCCGTCTGCCATTGTTGGTATTTAATTATTAGAACATGAATAATAATTTGCATGACGTCGTACCTGGTCGTTCAGAGTGACTAAATGTTTTGAATATCGTATATGAAAGGTCGGGGTGTGAGAATCGGTCGGTCAGTCGAGGATAAGCAAACATATTTTTTTTGGCCTAATTAAGTACTACTTGAAGTATGTGTTTTACAAATACCGTCGATTTGTGTATTGGATAGCAAGAGTAACAATGGTGCATAAAAATATCCCCAATTTGGGATGAAATCATTGTTCAAGCAAGAGTCAATTGCAGCAAATATCATCTTGGGTCATTCTTTTTAATGTGGGCACCCATAAATGGTGGAATTGTTACATGGAGAGTGATTTATACATCAATTTTTGTCATATCATTTCAACAATCAAATGAAATGTCATAATTTTGGTATGATTTTAAAGACAATTTATTTGACTTTCAAGAAATCAAGAATAGAACCCAAATGAAGTGATTAATTAAGCTTAATGACCCGTTAAAGCTACTTAGCCAGGGTGGAGTTGGGTGAGGTTGAGGTGGGTGAGGTTGAGGCATCATGAAAATTGTGCATGAATTGATCTGTCATATCTCCTTAAAAATCCATTGAAGTGTCACAAATCTTATATGATTTTAAAGGCTAGTTATTGTTTATCAAAAACAAGTTGGAATTAACACAAATAAAATTGATTATTAATGCTATTAACAAGTATAAGTCAATAAGCTAATTTAGCCAGACATGAAAACAGGCATAAATGTGGTTGGTGTGGATGAGATACGTACATTGTGCATCAAATGTTGTCACAACTTTTCAATAATCGTATGAAATGTCATAAATTTGGTATGATTTTGACAACTACTAGTAATATTATTAGAAAAAGAAGCTCATCAGACAATTACGAAGAAAGGGACAGGATAAGTGAAATTTGCAGATCATAGACTTGCAGCTAGTCTAAAGGAAGCTTATCTTCAACTGGGTTTTTATATCCAGCTTTTGAATGCGAACATGGACTGAAAACCAAATGCACAGAGAGCGCCGGGCCGGGGAATTGAACCCGGGACCTCATTGGTGCAAAGCGAGGGAACTGCCTAGGGTATCAGCAAGTAAAACAATGTCTAAATTCGTTTACACTTTGAAAATGATGCGACTGTTTGGTAAGTTCAGTTGGGTCAAGGTCAATCAATTTATCACGTTTTTTGTTGCCGACAGACAAATGTTCATTTTTGTCAATGCATGCCTGGATATAAATAGGTTTGCTTCTTCTTGGAACAGCATGTAAACATGGCTTACTCACTGGACCATGCATAATCACAGCAAATCAAGTTGACAAGAGTAGTGTCGATGCAATACTTGTTAAATGCCCAGCAATGCCGCTTTGCTTTTTAAAATTCATTGCATGACGAAGCATGACATTGATTTCATATCAGGGAAAATAGGGAAGCATATGTGATGTAGCTCAGAACCTGCGGGAGAACCTGTCAATAGTTAATTGATTTTTAAGAGGTGGCAATCAATATGCTTGGGTTTGCTGTCACTTTTACAAAACAGTAACTTGCTTTAATACAGAAACAAATGAAAATTTGTTACCGACTTTGTTTTGTTTACCTTTGTATGTCTTGTGAACAATATAAATGAATACCTCTAGATCCAGTTTTCTCTGAAATGTTGAATTGACTTGACATTGACATTTAGGTGATCAGAGCATCCTTTTGTGCGCTTGCAATTATTGCATTGGCATGATTAATGAAAAGTGAATAGGAAAGAGAAACAAGTTTTGAATCAGAGTGACACTTCTTTACCTTACAAAAAATCCCATTTCATAAAATTAAGAAAACTCTAATTAGTCATAGACCGGACTTGGCTATAATAATAAAAACATGGACCCTGTAGCTTGCATCAGACCAGTCAATGTGGAATTAGATTGCAATGTCTCAGATCCATTTTGACATGTAGTTTTTCAAAGAGATCATTTTTAAGGACGATTGCAGTGATAAGTTCCTACCAGTAGATTTTTTTAAAATTTTTGGTCAGTTAAAAGATAAGAGTCTAAACTTCAAAATTCAGCAATAAAAAATGGGGGTCACCGATCATCTAACCGCGCTATGACGTTTTTCATGATAGATGTCTTTTTCCTTTTAATTGACGATAACTTGAAAACTTGAGCGTTAGGTTAATTAACGTAATTAACTTTTTTTATCTGTTTGATGTTATATGGCCTTCTCCCCCACTGAAGCCCCGGTATATGTAAGTATTAAAACTGCGGTTTATATCATGAAACAAATGACTAACATTTGTCATCTTGCTCAGAATTTATTTAAAACTTTTTGCTTGAATTTTTTTGAGGTATGAATTTAGCAAATTTAATGACCGTGCAAAAAATAACATTGTTCATGACTTTGTGACATGATAGTCGCTTAGAAGTTCAAAGTAAGGCCAAAAAAAAAATAAATTGTTTGCTTGTCTTGTCCTCGATTGAATTTGAAATTATTCAGATATAGTTTGATTGATAGAAAAGGTGCTGAATCAAATTTACTAATTTCTTTAATGTCGTGCTTTACAACCACGGCCAGCACGATGTCCGCCCGTCTGCCATTGTTGGTATTCAATTATTTGCTAGACCAGGTATTAGAATATGAATAATAATTTGCATGACGTCGTACCTGGACGTTAACCCTAACACTTTTGACCACTTCTTCGTTTAAAAACTATCTCCTCGGAAATTTGCAAGTCAAAAATCACGGGTTCCCCCCTGGATTCGAACCCGGGACCCCCCGCTTCCCGGTCCAAGTATCACTATGTAAAGCCAATGAGTAGACGCTGCCATGGCAGCGATTTCGTGACCATAGCTGACTCGGGTCTATGACGTATTTGGACTTAGGCGAATTTCTTAACTTTGTGGAATGGGATATTGTGAGATTCAGTGGGGTTAGGGTTAGTATAGACCCATATGTACGCATTACTAACCCTAACACTTTTGACCACTTCTTCGTTTAAAAACTATCTCTTCGGAAATTTGCAAGTCAAAAATCACGGGTTCCCCCCTGGATTCGAACCCGGGACCCCCCGCTTCCCAGTCCAAGTATCACTATGTCAAGCCAATGAGTAGGCGCTGCCATGGCAGCGATTTCGTGACCATAGCTGACTCGGGTCTATGACGTATTTGGACTTAGGCGAATTTCTTAACTTTGTTGAATGGGATATTGTGAGATTCAGTGGGGTTAGGGTTAAGAGCGACCAAATATTTTGAATGCCGTATATAGAAAGTTCAGAGTTGAGTTCGTCATCAGGATTTTGCAATATTTAGCAAAATAGTTATAGAAAAATTATTAGAAAAAACCCAGTTGTTAGGTTGGGGTGTGAGAATCGGTCGGTTGGTTGAGGATAAGCAAACATATTTTTTTGGCCTAATTAAGTACTACTTGAAGTATGTGTTTTACAAATACCGTCGATTTGTGTATTGGATAGCAAGAGTAACAATGGTGCATAAAAATGTCCCAAATTTGGGATGAAATCAATGTTCAAGCAAGAGTCAATTACGGCAAATATCACCTTGTTTAGGCTTACGCCAAGGAAACCTAACTTGTTACTTAAGCTAAAGGAAGCTTATCTTCAACTGGATTCCAAGATGCTTTTATATTTAGCTTTTGAATGCAGGAGAAAGACAGTAGAAAAACCTGTGGAAGCGAGATGGACTGAAAACCAAATGCACAGAAAGCGTCGGGCCGGGGAATTGAACCCGGGACCTCAGGAAAAATAATGTCTAAGGCTGCGATCACACTGAAATATACGGTATTCGCTATAAGCTATTCTATGGCTATATTTTATACAGGCATGGCGAGCTATACGTTTTTTCAAATAGTGTCCTCTTATGTGACCCAGTAGCATCAAATTCATGTGTTCTATTGAATCTATACGCGTGCCCAGGTGAAATCGGCCACCGTATACCCGAATAGTATAGTGCTATGTGATCGCAGCCTAAATTACGTTTACACTCTGAAAATGATGCGACTTTTGGTAAGTTCAGTTGGGTCCATAGATATAAAAGAGAAACTAGATTGACGACGAGCCAATCAGATTTGGGGCTCACGCTGGAGGACCGGTTCATCACACATGCGCAATTGGTCTGTGATCGACGCTGAAATGACTGCATATTGGCTGCACGGAAAGCGCCGCTGAAGAGGTAAATATTACATTTTCTCACATTA
Source organism: Ophiothrix spiculata (assembly GCA_000969725.1). Taxonomy (NCBI): domain Eukaryota; kingdom Metazoa; phylum Echinodermata; class Ophiuroidea; order Amphilepidida; family Ophiotrichidae; genus Ophiothrix; species Ophiothrix spiculata. Next base: position 11,110 of record JXSR01S005291.1, on the reverse strand, counting down.
TTTGCGTGACTTCATCGCTCAAATATTCAATATAGTACAAAAATATGTCACTGTATGTTCATGGCTATGAATATTTAAACGAGAATCTATCGTTTGCCTGAAATTTGGTGTAATATTTCGGCGATTTTGGCCCATTGAAATGTGTACAGTAGAGTAGGGCCATATGGCCTACATCCATTGACAATTTCAGAGTCTGCAGAATCATTACGGATTGTATTCTTGGTAGGATTTTTATAGGGCCTACTGTAGAATATTTGAGCCTTTAATTGTCACTGAGAATGTGATTTTATTTCCTAAATAAACTGACACAAACTTTCAATCTGATTTGATAATTCTTGTACCCTACAGATGCCCCGGGATCAATGCTTCTGCCAGTTCAAGAGTAGACATGTTCATGAAAATGTTAAATTTATTTGAGATGGAGAGATATTATAATTCCCTTCAAAATGAGGGGTCAACCACTTGAAACGGTGAAGAAATGGGTAAGTGGTGGTGAAAAACAGGTCCTGAAATATCCCCACATTTGGCTAAAAATTATTGCCATTGACTGTGTACAAGACCCATTTTTTCACCACCGCTGCTAGTCTGACGCGCTAGTCCAACTACACACTTTTCCTAGATACTGTGCGTCAGTCTGAAAATGAAAAATGCACTGCGCTAGTCTGAAAAATGTTTTGGATGCTGCGCCAGTCCAAAATTAGAAATTAAAAATACTGCGCTAGTCCAAATAATGTTTCGGATGCTGCGCCAGTCCAAAATTAGAAATGAAAAATACTACGCTAGTCCAAATAATGTTTCGGACGCTGTGCCAGTCCAAAATTAGAAATGAAAAATACTGCGCTATAGTTGTTGGATTTAATTCGTGAACGCGTACTCAGAGCCTTGTGCGTACTCAGAGCCTTGTGCGTACACGCGAACTAAACAACCTTGAAAATATACGCTCGCGTCAGGGATCACTGCGTACTTGCTATAAACACGCGTTCACGAATTAAATCCAACAACAATAGTTCAAATTATATCTGTTGGACTAGAGTGCAGTGCTTTTCGCTTATTTAAATGGTGTGCAAGTCCGATTATTTTGTCGCACGAGTCGAGCACAGTGCCTTTCAATTCTTTATGGTGCGCTAACCCATTTTTTGTTGTTGTTGGACTAGGGTCAGTGTTTTTCAGATTCGGACTATAAACACAGTGCCATAATTCTGATTTGAAAATCACTGCGCAGTCAGAATCTAAAATCCATTGCGCTAGCCCGATTAAAATGTTGGACTGGTGCAGTTCAGATTCGGACTGGCGCCATGTATTTCTCTTTCAGTCTCAGACTAGCGATGTGTCGGACAAAGTTGCTGTTTTGGACTAGCAGCGTGCCAAACTGTTTCAAATAAATTTCGGACACGAACATGATTTCTGAACGCAGCCACCGCGTATCCACAAGTTGAGACAAGAACGGGATACCGGCAAGTACGCAACACCGTTTCCAATCAGTAATCCACACTACCGCGCATGCCTGAAAAGCGTTGTGTACTCGCGTAA